>CM075869.1:35070298-35292131 GCA_038021265.1 Cyprinella venusta | reverse complement strand
GCCGAGATATCAGACGACAAAGTTTTGACCTGAAAAAAAACATAAGGGGTAACACTGTCGTTTTTGGCCGAAATTTTGACCCCCTCCGATCTTCTTGAAACTCTGGATTCTGACAGAGGGCCACGAGACTTCGACCAGCGCGCAAAAATGGAGGCTCTAGACCCTTCCAGAGCCGAGATATCAGACGACAAAGTTTTGACCTGAAAAAAAACATAAGGGGTAACACTGTCGTTTTTGGCCGAAATTTTGACCCCCTCCGATCTTCTTGAAACTCTGGATTCTGACAGAGGGCCACGAGACTTCGACCAGCGCGCAAAAATGGAGGCTCTAGACCCTTCCAGAGCCGAGATATCGGACGTCAAAGTTTTGACCTGAAAAAAAAACATAAGGGGTAACACTGTCGTTTTTGGCCAAAATTTTGACCCCCTCCGATCTTCTTGAAACTCTGGATTCTGACAGAGGGCCACGAGACTTCGACCAGCGCGCAAAAATGGAGGCTCTAGACCCTTCCAGAGCCGAGATATCGGACGACAAAGTTTTGACCTGAAAAAAAAACATAAGGGGTAACACTGTCGTTTTTGGCCGAAATTTTGACCCCCTCCGATCTTCTTGAAACTCTGGATTCTGACAGAGGGCCACGAGACTTCGACCAGCGCGCAAAAATGGAGGCTCTAGACCCTTCCAGAGCCGAGATATCAGACGTCAAAGTTTTGACCTGAAAAAAAAACATAAGGGGTAACACTGTCGTTTTTGGCCGAAATTTTGACCCCCTCCGATCTTCTTGAAACTCTGGATTCTGACAGAGGGCCACGAGACTTCGACCAGCGCGCAAAAATGGAGGCTCTAGACCCTTCCAGAGCCGAGATATCAGACGACAAAGTTTTGACCTGAAAAAAAAACATAAGGGGTAACACTGTCGTTTTTGGCCGAAATTTTGACCCCCTCCGATCTTCTTGAAACTCTGGATTCTGACAGAGGGCCACGAGACTTCGACCAGCGCGCAAAAATGGAGGCTCTAGACCCTTCCAGAGCCGAGATATCGGACGTCAAACTTTTGACCTGAAAAAAAAACATAAGGGGTAACACTGTCGTTTTTGGCCGAAATTTTGACCCCCTCCGATCTTCTTGAAACTCTGGATTCTGACAGAGGGCCACGAGACTTCGACCAGCGCGCAAAAATGGAGGCTCTAGACCCTTCCAGAGCCGAGATATCGGACGTCAAAGTTTTGACCTGAAAAAAAAACATAAGGGGTAACACTGTCGTTTTTGGCCGAAATTTTGACCCCCTCCGATCTTCTTGAAACTCTGGATTCTGACAGAGGGCCACGAGACTTCGACCAGCGCGCAAAAATGGAGGCTCTAGACCCTTCCAGAGCGGAGATATCAGACGACAAAGTTTTGACCTGAAAAAAAAACATAAGGGGTAACACTGTCGTTTTTGGCCGAAATTTTGACCCCCTCCGATCTTCTTGAAACTCTGGATTCTGACAGAGGGCCACGAGACTTTGACCAGCGCGCAAAAATGGAGGCTCTAGACCCTTCCAGAGCCGAGATATCAGACGTCAAAGTTTTGACCTGAAAAAAAATCATAAGGGGTAACACTGTCGTTTTTGGCCGAAATTTTGACCCCCTCCGATCTTCTTGAAACTCTGGATTCTGACAGAGGGCCACGAGACTTCGACCAGCGCGCAAAAATGGAGGCTCTAGACCCTTCCAGAGCTGAGATATCAGACGTCAAAGTTTTGACCTGAAAAAAAAACATAAGGGGTAACACTGTCGTTTTTGTCCGAAATTTTGACCCCCTCCGATCTTCTTGAAACTCTGGATTCTGACAGAGGGCCACGAGACTTCGACCAGCGCGCAAAAATGGAGGCTCTAGACCCTTCCAGAGCCGAGATATCAGACGTCAAAGTTTTGACCTGAAAAAAAAACATAAGGGGTAACACTGTCGTTTTTGGCCGAAATTTTGACCCCCTCCGATCTTCTTGAAACTCTGGATTCTGACAGAGGGCCACGAGACTTCGACCAGCGCGCAAAAATGGAGGCTCTAGACCCTTCCAGAGCCGAGATATCAGACGACAAAGTTTTGACCTGAAAAAAAAACATAAGGGGTAACACTGTCGTTTTTGGCCGAAATTTTGACCCCCTCCAATCTTCTTGAAACTCTGGATTCTGACAGAGGGCCACGAGACTTCGACCAGCGCGCAAAAATGGATGCTCTAGACCCTTCCAGAGCCGAGATATCGGACGTCAAAGTTTTGACCTGAAAAAAAAACATATGGGGTAACACTGTCGTTTTTGGCCGAAATTTTGACCCCCTCCGATCTTCTTGAAACTCTGGATTCTGACAGAGGGCCACGAGACTTCGACCAGCGCGCAAAAATGGAGGCTCTAGACCCTTCCAGAGCCGAGATATCGGACGTCAAAGTTTTGACCTGAAAAAAAAAACATAAGGGGTAACACTGTCGTTTTTGGCCGAAATTTTGACCCCCTCCGATCTTCTTGAAACTCTGGATTCTGACAGAGGGCCACGAGACTTCGACCAGCGCGCAAAAATGGAGGCTCTAGACCCTTCCAGAGCCGAGATATCAGACGTCAAAGTTTTGACCTGAAAAAAAATCATAAGGGGTAACACTGTCGTTTTTGGCCGACATTTTGACCCCCTCCGATCTTCTTGAAACTCTGGATTCTGACAGAGGGCCACGAGACTTCGACCAGCGCGCAAAAATGGAGGCTCTAGACCCTTCCAGAGCCGAGATATCGGACGTCAAAGTTTTGACCTGAAAAAAAAACATAAGGGGTAACACTGTCGTTTTTGGCCGAAATTTTGACCCCCTCCGATCTTCTTGAAACTCTGGATTCTGACAGAGGGCCACGAGACTTCGACCAGCGCGCAAAAATGGAGGCTCTAGACCCTTCCAGAGCCGAGATATCGGACGTCAAAGTTTTGACCCGAAAAAAAAACATAAGGGGTAACACTGTCGTTTTTGGCCGAAATTTTGACCCCCTCCGATCTTCTTGAAACTCTGGATTCTGACAGAGGGCCATGAGACTTTGACCAGCGCGCAAAAATGGAGGCTCTAGACCCTTCCAGAGCCGAGATATCAGACGTCAAAGTTTTGACCTGAAAAAAAATCATAAGGGGTAACACTGTCGTTTTTGGCCGAAATTTTGACCCCCTCCGATCTTCTTGAAACTCTGGATTCTGACAGAGGGCCACGAGACTTCGACCAGCGCGCAAAAATGGAGGCTCTAGACCCTTCCAGAGCTGAGATATCAGACGTCAAAGTTTTGACCTGAAAAAAAAACATAAGGGGTAACACTGTCGTTTTTGTCCGAAATTTTGACCCCCTCCGATCTTCTTGAAACTCTGGATTCTGACAGAGGGCCACGAGACTTCGACCAGCGCGCAAAAATGGAGGCTCTAGACCCTTCCAGAGCCGAGATATCAGACGTCAAAGTTTTGACCTGAAAAAAAAACATAAGGGGTAACACTGTCGTTTTTGGCCGAAATTTTGACCCCCTCCGATCTTCTTGAAACTCTGGATTCTGACAGAGGGCCACGAGACTTCGACCAGCGCGCAAAAATGGAGGCTCTAGACCCTTCCAGAGCCGAGATATCAGACGACAAAGTTTTGACCTGAAAAAAAACATAAGGGGTAACACTGTCGTTTTTGGCCGAAATTTTGACCCCCTCCAATCTTCTTGAAACTCTGGATTCTGACAGAGGGCCACGAGACTTCGACCAGCGCGCAAAAATGGATGCTCTAGACCCTTCCAGAGCCGAGATATCGGACGTCAAAGTTTTGACCTGAAAAAAAAACATAAGGGGTAACACTGTCGTTTTTGGCCGAAATTTTGACCCCCTCCGATCTTCTTGAAACTCTGGATTCTGACAGAGGGCCACGAGACTTCGACCAGCGCGCAAAAATGGAGGCTCTAGACCCTTCCAGAGCCGAGATATCAGACGTCAAAGTTTTGACCTGAAAAAAAATCATAAGGGGTAACACTGTCGTTTTTGGCCGAAATTTTGACCCCCTCCGATCTTCTTGAAACTCTGGATTCTGACAGAGGGCCACGAGACTTCGACCAGCGCGCAAAAATGGAGGCTCTAGACCCTTCCAGAGCCGAGATATCGGACGTCAAAGTTTTGACCTGAAAAAAAAACATAAGGGGTAACACTGTCGTTTTTGGCCGAAATTTTGACCCCCTCCGATCTTCTTGAAACTCTGGATTCTGACAGAGGGCCACGAGACTTCGACCAGCGCGCAAAAATGGAGGCTCTAGACCCTTCCAGAGCGGAGATATCAGACGACAAAGTTTTGACCTGAAAAAAAAACATAAGGGGTAACACTGTCGTTTTTGGCCGAAATTTTGACCCCCTCCGATCTTCTTGAAACTCTGGATTCTGACAGAGGGCCACGAGACTTTGACCAGCGCGCAAAAATGGAGGCTCTAGACCCTTCCAGAGCCGAGATATCAGACGTCAAAGTTTTGACCTGAAAAAAAATCATAAGGGGTAACACTGTCGTTTTTGGCCGAAATTTTGACCCCCTCCGATCTTCTTGAAACTCTGGATTCTGACAGAGGGCCACGAGACTTCGACCAGCGCGCAAAAATGGAGGCTCTAGACCCTTCCAGAGCTGAGATATCAGACGTCAAAGTTTTGACCTGAAAAAAAAACATAAGGGGTAACACTGTCGTTTTTGTCCGAAATTTTGACCCCCTCCGATCTTCTTGAAACTCTGGATTCTGACAGAGGGCCACGAGACTTCGACCAGCGCGCAAAAATGGAGGCTCTAGACCCTTCCAGAGCCGAGATATCAGACGTCAAAGTTTTGACCTGAAAAAAAAACATAAGGGGTAACACTGTCGTTTTTGGCCGAAATTTTGACCCCCTCCGATCTTCTTGAAACTCTGGATTCTGACAGAGGGCCACGAGACTTCGACCAGCGCGCAAAAATGGAGGCTCTAGACCCTTCCAGAGCCGAGATATCGGACGACAAAGTTTTGACCTGAAAAAAAAACATAAGGGGTAACACTGTCGTTTTTGGCCGAAATTTTGACCCCCTCCGATCTTCTTGAAACTCTGGATTCTGACAGAGGGCCACGAGACTTCGACCAGCGCGCAAAAATGGAGGCTCTAGACCCTTCCAGAGCCGAGATATCGGACGTCAAAGTTTTGACCTGAAAAAAAAACATATGGGGTAACACTGTCGTTTTTGGCCGAAATTTTGACCCCCTCCGATCTTCTTGAAACTCTGGATTCTGACAGAGGGCCACGAGACTTCGACCAGCGCGCAAAAATGGAGGCTCTAGACCCTTCCAGAGCCGAGATATCGGACGTCAAAGTTTTGACCTGAAAAAAAAACATAAGGGGTAACACTGTCGTTTTTGGCCGAAATTTTGACCCCCTCCGATCTTCTTGAAACTCTGGATTCTGACAGAGGGCCACGAGACTTCGACCAGCGCGCAAAAATGGAGGCTCTAGACCCTTCCAGAGCCGAGATATCGGACGTCAAAGTTTTGACCCGAAAAAAAAACATAAGGGGTAACACTGTCGTTTTTGGCCGAAATTTTGACCCCCTCCGATCTTCTTGAAACTCTGGATTCTGACAGAGGGCCATGAGACTTTGACCAGCGAGCAAAAATGGAGGCTCTAGACCCTTCCAGAGCCGAGATATCAGACGTCAAAGTTTTGACCTGAAAAAAAATCATAAGGGGTAACACTGTCGTTTTTGGCCGAAATTTTGACCCCCTCCGATCTTCTTGAAACTCTGGATTCTGACAGAGGGCCACGAGACTTCGACCAGCGCGCAAAAATGGAGGCTCTAGACCCTTCCAGAGCTGAGATATCAGACGTCAAAGTTTTGACCTGAAAAAAAAACATAAGGGGTAACACTGTCGTTTTTGTCGGAAATTTTGACCCCCTCCGATCTTCTTGAAACTCTGGATTCTGACAGAGGGCCACGAGACTTCGACCAGCGCGCAAAAATGGAGGCTCTAGACCCTTCCAGAGCCGAGATATCAGACGTCAAAGTTTTGACCTGAAAAAAAAACATAAGGGGTAACACTGTCGTTTTTGGCCGAAATTTTGACCCCCTCCGATCTTCTTGAAACTCTGGATTCTGACAGAGGGCCACGAGACTTCGACCAGCGCGCAAAAATGGAGGCTCTAGACCCTTCCAGAGCCGAGATATCAGACGACAAAGTTTTGACCTGAAAAAAAAACATAAGGGGTAACACTGTCGTTTTTGGCCGAAATTTTGACCCCCTCCAATCTTCTTGAAACTCTGGATTCTGACAGAGGGCCACGAGACTTCGACCAGCGCGCAAAAATGGATGCTCTAGACCCTTCCAGAGCCGAGATATCGGACGTCAAAGTTTTGACCTGAAAAAAAAACATAAGGGGTAACACTGTCGTTTTTGGCCGAAATTTTGACCCCCTCCGATCTTCTTGAAACTCTGGATTCTGACAGAGGGCCACGAGACTTCGACCAGCGCGCAAAAATGGAGGCTCTAGACCCTTCCAGAGCCGAGATATCAGACGTCAAAGTTTTGACCTGAAAAAAAATCATAAGGGGTAACACTGTCGTTTTTGGCCGAAATTTTGACCCCCTCCGATCTTCTTGAAACTCTGGATTCTGACAGAGGGCCACGAGACTTCGACCAGCGCGCAAAAATGGAGGCTCTAGACCCTTCCAGAGCCGAGATATCAGACGTCAAAGTTTTGACCTGAAAAAAAACATAAGGGGTAACACTGTCGTTTTTGGACGAAATTTTGACCCCCTCCGATCTTCTTGAAACTCTGGATTCTGACAGAGGGCCACGAGACTTCGACCAGCGCGCAAAAATGGAGGCTCTAGACCCTTCCAGAGCCGAGATATCAGACGACAAAGTTTTGACCTGAAAAAAAAACATAAGGGGTAACACTGTCGTTTTTGGCCGAAATTTTGACCCCCTCCGATCTTCTTGAAACTCTGGATTCTGACAGAGGGCCACGAGACTTCGACCAGCGCGCAAAAATGGAGGCTCTAGACCCTTCCAGAGCCGAGATATCGGACGTCAAAGTTTTGACCTGAAAAAAAAACATAAGGGGTAACACTGTCGTTTTTGGCCAAAATTTTGACCCCCTCCGATCTTCTTGAAACTCTGGATTCTGACAGAGGGCCACGAGACTTCGACCAGCGCGCAAAAATGGAGGCTCTAGACCCTTCCAGAGCCGAGATATCAGACGACAAAGTTTTGACCTGAAAAAAAAACATAAGGGGTAACACTGTCGTTTTTGGCCGAAATTTTGACCCCCTCCGATCTTCTTGAAACTCTGGATTCTGACAGAGGGCCACGAGACTTCGACCAGCGCGCAAAAATGGAGGCTCTAGACCCTTCCAGAGCCGAGATATCAGACGTCAAAGTTTTGACCTGAAAAAAAACATAAGGGGTAACACTGTCGTTTTTGGACGAAATTTTGACCCCCTCCGATCTTCTTGAAACTCTGGATTCTGACAGAGGGCCACGAGACTTCGACCAGCGCGCAAAAATGGAGGCTCTAGACCCTTCCAGAGCCGAGATATCGGACGTCAAAGTTTTGACCTGAAAAAAAAACATAAGGGGTAACACTGTCGTTTTTGGCCGAAATTTTGACCCCCTCCGATCTTCTTGAAACTCTGGATTCTGACAGAGGGCCACGAGACTTCGACCAGCGCGCAAAAATGGAGGCTCTAGACCCTTCCAGAGCCGAGATATCAGACGTCAAAGTTTTGACCTGAAAAAAAAACATAAGGGGTAACACTGTCGTTTTTGGCCGAAAATTTGACCCCCTCCGATCTTCTTGAAACTCTGGATTCTGACAGAGGGCCACGAGACTTCGACCAGCGCGCAAGAATGGAGGCTCTAGACCCTTCCAGAGCCGAGATATCAGACGTCAAAGTTTTGACCTGAAAAAAAAAACATAAGGGGTAACACTGTCGTTTTTGGCCGAAATTTTGACCCCCTCCGATCTTCTTGAAACTCTGGATTCTGACAGAGGGCCACGAGACTTCGACCAGCGCGCAAAAATGGAGGCTCTAGACCCTTCCAGAGCCGAGATATCAGACGTCAAAGTTTTGACCTGAAAAAAAAACATAAGGGGTAACACTGTCGTTTTTGGCCGAAATTTTGACCCCCTCCGATCTTCTTGAAACTCTGGATTCCGACAGAGGGCCACGAGACTTCGACCAGCGCGCAAAAATGGAGGCTCCGATATGCTCCGAAAAATGGAGACCGATATCTCGGCTCTGGAAGGGTCTAGAGCCTCCATTTTTGCGCGCTGGTCGAAGTCTCGTGGCCTTCTGTCAGAATCCAGAGTTTCAAGAAGATTGGAGGGGGTCAAAATTTCGGCCAAAAACGACAGTGTTACCCCTTATGTTTTTTTTTTTCGGGTCAAAACTTTGACGTCCGATATCTCGGCTCTGGAAGGGTCTAGAGCCTCCTTTTTTGCGTGCTGGTCGAAGTCTCGTGGCCCTCTGTCAGAATCCAGAGTTTCAAGAAGATCGGAGGGGGTCAAAATTTCGGAAAAAACCACAGTGTTACCCCTTATGTTTTTTTTTCGGGTCAAAACTTTGACGTCCGATATCTCGGCTCTGGAAGGGTCTAGAGCCTCCTTTTTTGCGTGCTGGTCGAAGTCTCGTGGCCCTCTGTCAGAATCCAGAGTTTCAAGAAGATCGGAGGGGGTCAAAATTTCGGCCAAAAACGACAGTGTTACCCCTTATGTTTTTTTTCAGGTCAAAACTTTGACGTCTGATATCTCGGCTCTGGAAGGGTCTAGAGCCTCCATTTTTGCGCGCTGGTCGAAGTCTCGTGGCCCTCTGTCAGAATCCAGAGTTTCAAGAAGATCGGAGGGGGTCAAAATTTCGGCCAAAAACGACAGTGTTACCCCTTATGTTTTTTTTTCAGGTCAAAACTTTGTCGTCTGATATCTCGGCTCTGGAAGGGTCTAGAGCCTCCATTTTTGCGCGCTGGTCGAAGTCTCGTGGCCCTCTGTCAGAATCCAGAGTTTCAAGAAGATCGGAGGGGGTCAAAATTTCGGCAAAAAACGACAGTGTTACCCCTTATGTTTTTTTTTTTAGGTCAAAACTTTGACGTCCGATATCTCGGCTCTGGAAGGGTCTAGAGCCTCCATTTTTGCGCGCTGGTCGAAGTCTCGTGGCCCTCTGTCAGAATCCAGAGTTTCAAGAAGATCGGAGGGGGTCAAAATTTCGGCCAAAAACGACAGTGTTACCCCTTATGTTTTTTTTTCAGGTCAAAACTTTGTCGTCTGATATCTCGGCTCTGGAAGGGTCTAGAGCCTCCATTTTTGCGCGCTGGTCGAAGTCTCGTGTCCCTCTGTCAGAATTCAGAGTTTCAAGAAGATCGGAGGGGGTCAAAATTTCGGCCAAAAACGACAGTGTTACCCCTTATGTTTTTTTTTTCAGGTCAAAACTTTGATGTCCGATATCTCGGCTCTGGAAGGGTCTAGAGCCTCCATTTTTGCGCGCTGGTCGAAGTCTCGTGGCCCTCTGTCAGAATCCAGAGTTTCAAGAAGATTGGAGGGGGTCAAAATTTCGGCCAAAAACGACAGTGTTACCCCTTATGTTTTTTTTTTCAGGTCAAAACTTTGACGTCCGATATCTCGGCTCTGGAAGGGTCTAGAGCCTCCATTTTTGCGCGCTGGTCGAAGTCTCGTGGCCCTCTGTCAGAATCCAGAGTTTCAAGAAGATCGGAGGGGGTCAAAATTTCGGCCAAAAACGACAGTGTTACCCCTTATGTTTTTTTTTCAGGTCAAAACTTTGACGTCTGATATCTCAGCTCTGGAAGGGTCTAGAGCCTCCATTTTTGCGCGCTGGTCGAAGTCTCGTGGCCCTCTGTCAGAATCCAGAGTTTCAAGAAGATCGGAGGGGGTCAAAATTTCGGCCAAAAACGACAGTGTTACCCCTTATGTTTTTTTTTCAGGTCAAAACTTTGTCGTCTGATATCTCGGCTCTGGAAGGGTCTAGAGCCTCCATTTTTGCGCGCTGGTCGAAGTCTCGTGGCCCTCTGTCAGAATCCAGAGTTTCAAGAAGATCAGAGGGGGTCAAAATTTCGGCCAAAAACGACAGTGTTACCCCTTATGTTTTTTTTTCAGGTCAAAATTTTTACGTCCGATATCTCGGCTCTGGAAGGGTCTAGAGCCTCCATTTTTGCGCGCTAGTCGAAGTCTCGTGGCCCTCTGTCAGAATCCAGAGTTTCAAGAAGATTGGAGGGGGTCAAAATTTCGGCCAAAAACGACAGTGTTACCCCTTATGTTTTTTTTTCAGGTCAAAACTTTGTCGTCCGATATCTCGGCTCTGGAAGGGTCTTGAGCCTCCTTTTTTGCGTGCTGGTCGAAGTCTCGTGGCCCTCTGTCAGAATCCAGAGTTTCAAGAAGATCGGAGGGGGTCAACATTTCGGCCAAAAACGACAGTGTTACCCCTTATGTTTTTTTTTTCAGGTCAAAACTTTGTCGTCTGATATCTCGGCTCTGGAAGGGTCTAGAGCCTCCATTTTTGCGCGCTGGTCGAAGTCTCGTGGCCCTCTGTCAGAATCCAGAGTTTCAAGAAGATTGGAGGGGGTCAAAATTTCGGCCAAAAACGACAGTGTTACCCCTTATGTTTTTTTTTCAGGTCAAAACTTTGACGTCCGATATCTCGGCTCTGGAAGGGTCTAGAGCCTCCATTTTTGCGCGCTGGTCGAAGTCTCGTGGCCCTCTGTCAGAATCCAGAGTTTCAAGAAGATCGGAGGGGGTCAAAATTTCGGCCAAAAACGACAGTGTTACCCCTTATGTTTTTTTTTTCAGGTAAAACTTTGTCGTCTGATATCTTGGCTCTGGAAGGGTCTAGAGCCTCCATTTTTGAGCGCTGGTCGAAGTCTCGTGGCCCTCTGTCAGAATCCAGAGTTTCAAGAAGATCGGAGGGGGTCAAAATTTCGGCCAAAAACGACAGTGTTACCCCTTATGTTTTTTTTTCAGGTCAAAACTTTGTCGTCTGATATCTCGGCTCTGGAAGGGTCTAGAGCCTCCATTTTTGCGCGCTGGTCGAAGTCTCGTGGCCCTCTGTCAGAATCCAGAGTTTCAAGAAGATCGGAGGGGGTCAAAATTTCGGCCAAAAACGACAGTGTTACCCCTTATGTTTTTTTTTCAGGTCAAAACTTTGACGTCTGATATCTCTGCTCTGGAAGGGTCTAGAGCCTCCATTTTTGCGCGCTGGTCGAAGTCTCGTTGCCCTCTGTCAGAATCCAGAGTTTCAAGAAGATCGGAGGGGGTCCAAATTTTGGCCAAAAACGACAGTGTTACCCCTTATGTTTTTTTTTTCAGGTCAAAACTTTGTCGTCTGATATCTCGGCTCTGGAAGGGTCTAGAGCCTCCATTTTTGCGCGCTGGTCGAAGTCTCGTGGCCCTCTGTCAGAATCCAGAGTTTCAAGAAGATCGGAGGGGGTCAAAATTTCGGCCAAAAACGACAGTGTTACCCCTTATGTTTTTTTTTCAGGTCAAAACTTTGACGTCCGATATCTCGGCTCTGGAAGGGTCTAGAGCCTCCATTTTTGCGCGCTGGTCGAAGTCTCGTGGCCCTCTGTCAGAATCCAGAGTTTCAAGAAGATCGGAGGGGGTCAAAATTTCGGCCAAAAACAACAGTGTTACCCCTTATGTTTTTTTTTCAGGTCAAAACTTTGACGTTTGATATCTCGGCTCTGGAAGGGTCTAGAGCCTCCATTTTTGCGCGCTGGTCGAAGTCTCGTGGCCCTCTGTCAGAATCCAGAGTTTCAAGAAGATCGGAGGGGGTCAAAATTTCGGCCAAAAACGACAGTGTTACCCCTTATGTTTTTTTTCAGGTCAAAACTTTGTCGTCTGATATCTCGGCTCTGGAAGGGTCTAGAGCCTCCATTTTTGCGCGCTGGTCGAATTCTCGTGGCCCTCTGTCAGAATCCAGAGTTTCAAGAAGATCGGAGGGGGTCAAAATTTCGGCCAAAAACGACAGTGTTACCCCTTATGTTTTTTTTTCAGGTCAAAACTTTGACATCCGATATCTCGGCTCTGGAAGGGTCTAGAGCCTCCATTTTTGCGCGCTGGTCGAAGTCTCGTGGCCCTCTGTCAGAATCCAGAGTTTCAAGAAGATCGGAGGGGGTCAAAATTTCGGCCAAAAAGGACAGTGTTACCCCTTATGTTTTTTTTTCAGGTCAAAACTTTGACGTCTGATATCTCGGCTCTGGAAGGGTCTAGAGCCTCCATTTTTGCGCGCTGGTCGAAGTCTCGTGGCCCTCTGTCAGAATCCAGAGTTTCAAGAAGATCGGAGGGGGTCAAAATTTCGGCCAAAAACGACAGTGTTACCCCTTATGTTTTTTTTTTCAGGTCAAAACTTTGACGTCTGATATCTCGGCTCTGGAAGGGTCTAGAGCCTCCATTTTTGCGCGCTGGTCGAAGTCTCGTGGCCCTCTGTCAGAATCCAGAGTTTCAAGAAGATCGGAGGTGGTCAAAATTTCGGCCAAAAACGACAGTGTTACCCCTTATGTTTTTTTTTTCAGGTCAAAACTTTGTCGTCTGATATCTCGGCTCTGGAAGGGTCTAGAGCCTCCATTTTTGCGCGCTGGTCGAAGTCTCGTGGCCCTCTGTCAGAATCCAGAGTTTCAAGAAGATTGGAGGGGGTCAAAATTTCGGCCAAAAACGACAGTGTTACCCCTTATGTTTTTTTTTTCAGGTCAAAACTTTGACGTCCGATATCTCGGCTCTGGAAGGGTCTAGAGCCTCCATTTTTGCGCGCTGGTCGAAGTCTCGTGGCCCTCTGTCAGAATCCAGAGTTTCAAGAAGATCGGAGGGGGTCAAAATTTCGGCCAAAAACGACAGTGTTACCCCTTATGTTTTTTTTTTCAGCTAAAACTTTGTCGTCTGATATCTTGGCTCTGGAAGGGTCTAGAGCCTCCATTTTTGCGCGCTGGTCGAAGTCTCTTGGCCCTCTGTCAGAATCCAGAGTTTCAAGAAGATCGGAGGGGGTCAAAATTTCGGCCAAAAACGACAGTGTTACCCCTTATGTTTTTTTTTCAGGTCAAAACTTTGTCGTCTGATATCTCGGCTCTGGAAGGGTCTAGAGCCTCCATTTTTGCGCGCTGGTCAAAGTCTCGTGGCCCTCTGTCAGAATCCAGAGTTTCAAGAAGATCGGAGGGGGTCAAAATTTCGGCCAAAATCGACAGTGTTACCCCTTATGTTTTTTTTTCAGGTCAAAACTTTGACGTCCGATATCTCGGCTCTGGAAGGGTCTAGAGCCTCCATTTTTGCGCGCTGGTCGAAGTCTCGTGGCCCTCTGTCAGAATCCAGAGTTTCAAGAAGATCGGAGGGGGTCAAAATTTCGGCCAAAAACGACAGTGTTACCCCTTATGTTTTTTTTTCAGGTCAAAACTTTGACGTCTGATATCTCGGCTCTGGAAGGGTCTAGAGCCTCCATTTTTGCGCGCTGGTCGAAGTCTCGTGGCCCTCTGTCAGAATCCAGAGTTTCAAGAAGATCGGAGGGGGTCAAAATTTCGGCCAAAAACGACAGTGTTACCCCTTATGTTTTTTTTTCAGGTCAAAACTTTGTCGTCTGATATCTCGGCTCTGGAAGGGTCTAGAGCCTCCATTTTTGCGCGCTGGTCGAAGTCTCGTGGCCCTCTGTCAGAATCCAGAGTTTCAAGAAGATCGGAGGGGGTCAAAATTTCGGCCAAAAACGACAGTGTTACCCCTTATGTTTTTTTTTCAGGTCAAAACTTTGACGTCCGATATCTCGGCTCTGGAAGGGTCTAGAGCCTCCATTTTTGCGCGCTGGTCGAAGTCTCGTGGCCCTCTGTCAGAATCCAGAGTTTCAAGAAGATCGGAGGGGGTCAAAATTTCGGCCAAAAACGACAGTGTTACCCCTTATGTTTTTTTTTCAGGTCAAAACTTTGACGTCCAATATCTCGGCTCTGGAAGGGTCTAGAGCCTCCATTTTTGCGCGCTGGTCGAAGTCTCGTGGCCCTCTGTCAGAATCCAGAGTTTCAAGAAGATCGGAGGGGGTCAAAATTTCGGCCAAAATCGACAGTGTTACCCCTTATGTTTTTTTTTCAGGTCAAAACTTTGACGTCCGATATCTCGGCTCTGGAAGGGTCTAGAGCCTCCATTTTTGCGCGCTGGTCGAAGTCTCGTGGCCCTCTGTCAGAATCCAGAGTTTCAAGAAGATCGGAGGGGGTCAAAATTTCGGCCAAAAACGACAGTGTTACCCCTTATGTTTTTTTTTCAGGTCAAAACTTTGACGTCTGATATCTCGGCTCTGGAAGGGTCTAGAGCCTCCATTTTTGCGCGCTGGTCGAAGTCTCGTGGCCCTCTGTCAGAATCCAGAGTTTCAAGAAGATCGGAGGGGGTCAAAATTTCGGCCAAAAACGACAGTGTTACCCCTTATGTTTTTTTTTCAGGTCAAAACTTTGTCGTCTGATATCTCGGCTCTGGAAGGGTCTAGAGCCTCCATTTTTGCGCGCTGGTCGAAGTCTCGTGGCCCTCTGTCAGAATCCAGAGTTTCAAGAAGATCGGAGGGGGTCAAAATTTCGGCTAAAAACGACAGTGTTACCCCTTATGTTTTTTTTTTCAGGTCAAAACTTTGACGTCCGATATCTCGGCTCTGGAAGGGTCTAGAGCCTCCATTTTTGCGCGCTGGTCGAAGTCTCGTGGCCCTCTGTCAGAATCCAGAGTTTCAAGAAGATCGGAGGGGGTCAAAATTTCGGCCAAAAACGACAGTGTTACCCCTTATGTTTTTTTTTCAGGTCAAAACTTTGACGTCTGATATCTCGGCTCTGGAAGGGTCTAGAGCCTCCATTTTTGCGCGCTGGTCGAAGTCTCGTGGCCCTCTGTCAGAATCCAGAGTTTCAAGAAGATCAGAGGGGGTCAAAATTTCGGCCAAAAATGACAGTGTTACCCCTTATGTTTTTTTTTCAGGTCAAAACTTTGTCGTCTGATATCTCGGCTCTGGAAGGGTCTAGAGCCTCCATTTTTGCGCGCTGGTCGAAGTCTCGTGGCCCTCTGTCAGAATCCAGAGTTTCAAGAAGATTGGAGGGGGTCAAAATTTCGGCCAAAAACGACAGTGTTACCCCTTATGTTTTTTTTTCAGGTCAAAACTTTGACGTCTGATATCTCGGCTCTGGAAGGGTCTAGAGCCTCCATTTTTGCGCGCTGGTCGAAGTCTCGTGGCCCTCTGTCAGAATCCAGAGTTTCAAGAAGATCGGAGGGGGTCAAAATTTCGGCCAAAAACGACAGTGTTACCCCTTATGTTTTTTTTTCAGGTCAAAACTTTGTCGTCTGATATCTCGGCTCTGGAAGGGTCTAGAGCCTCCATTTTTGCGCGCTGGTCGAAGTCTCGTGGCCCTCTGTCAGAATCCAGAGTTTCAAGAAGATCGGAGGGGGTCAAAATTTCGGCCAAAAACGACAGTGTTACCCCTTATGTTTTTTTTTCAGGTCAAAACTTTGACGTCCGATATCTCGGCTCTGGAAGGGTCTAGAGCCTCCATTTTTGCGCGCTGGTCGAAGTCTCGTGGCCCTCTGTCAGAATCCAGAGTTTCAAGAAGATCGGAGGGGGTCAAAATTTCGGCCAAAAACGACAGTGTTACCCCTTATGTTTTTTTTTTCAGGTCAAAACTTTGACGTCTGATATCTCGGCTCTGGAAGGGTCTAGAGCCTCCATTTTTGCGCGCTGGTCGAAGTCTCGTGGCCCTCTGTCAGAATCCAGAGTTTCAAGAAGATCGGAGGGGGTCAAAATTTCGGCGAAAAACGACAGTGTTACCCCTTATGTTTTTTTTTCAGGTCAAAACTTTGTCGTCTGATATCTCGGCTCTGGAAGGGTCTAGAGCCTCCATTTTTGCGCGCTGGTCGAAGTCTCGTGGCCCTCTGTCAGAATCCAGAGTTTCAAGAAGATCGGAGGGGGTCAAAATTTTGGCCAAAAACGACAGTGTTACCCCTAATGTTTTTTTTTTCAGGTCAAAACTTTGACGTCTGATATCTCGGCTCTGGAAGGGTCTAGAGCCTCCATTTTTGCGCGCTGGTCGAAGTCTCGTGGCCCTCTGTCAGAATCCAGAGTTTCAAGAAGATCGGAGGGGGTCAAAATTTCGGCCAAAAACGACAGTGTTACCCCTTATGTTTTTTTTTTCAGGTCAAAACTTTGACGTCCGATATCTCGGCTCTGGAAGGGTCTAGAGCCTCCATTTTTGCGCGCTGGTCGAAGTCTCGTGGCCCTCTGTCAGAATCCAGAGTTTCAAGAAGATCGGAGGGGGTCAAAATTTCGGCCAAAAACGACAGTGTTACCCCTTATGGTTTTTTTTCAGGTCAAAACTTTGACGTCTGATATCTCGGCTCTGGAAGGGTCTAGAGCCTCCATTTTTGCGCGCTGGCCGAAGTCTCGTGGCCCTCTGTCAGAATCCAGAGTTTCAAGAAGATCGGAGGGGGTCAAAATTTCGGCCAAAAACGACAGTGTTACCCCTTATGTTTTTTTTTTCAGGTCAAAACTTTGACGTCCGATATCTCGGCTCTGGAAGGGTCTAGAGCCCCCATTTTTGCGCGCTGGTCGAAGTCTCGTGGCCCTCTGTCAGAATCCAGAGTTTCAAGAAGATCGGAGGGGGTCAAAATTTCGGCCAAAAACGACAGTGTTACCCCTTATGTTTTTTTTTTCAGGTCAAAACTTTGATGTCCGATATCTCGGCTCTGGAAGGGTCTAGAGCCTCCATTTTTGCGCGCTGGTCGAAGTCTCGTGGCCCTCTGTCAGAATCCAGAGTTTCAAGAAGATTGGAGGGGGTCAAAATTTCGGCCAAAAACGACAGTGTTACCCCTTATGTTTTTTTTTCAGGTCAAAACTTTGACATCCGATATCTCGGCTCTGGAAGGGTCTAGAGCCTCCATTTTTGCGCGCTGGTCGAAGTCTCGTGGCCCTCTGTCAGAATCCAGAGTTTCAAGAAGATCGGAGGGGGTCAAAATTTCGGCCAAAAACGACAGTGTTACCCCTTATGTTTTTTTTTCAGGTCAAAACTTTGACGTCTGATATCTCGGCTCTGGAAGGGTCTAGAGCCTCCATTTTTGCGCGCTGGTCGAAGTCTCGTGGCCCTCTGTCAGAATCCAGAGTTTCAAGAAGATCGGAGGGGGTCAAAATTTCGGCCAAAAACGACAGTGTTACCCCTTATGTTTTTTTTTTCAGGTCAAAACTTTGTCGTCTGATATCTCGGCTCTGGAAGGGTCTAGAGCCTCCATTTTTGCGCGCTGGTCGAAGTCTCGTGGCCCTCTGTCAGAATCCAGAGTTTCAAGAAGATTGGAGGGGGTCAAAATTTCGGCCAAAAACGACAGTGTTACCCCTTATGTTTTTTTTTCAGGTCAAAACTTTGACGTCCGATATCTCGGCTCTGGAAGGGTCTAGAGCCTCCATTTTTGCGCGCTGGTCGAAGTCTCGTGGCCCTCTGTCAGAATCCAGAGTTTCAAGAAGATCGGAGGGGGTCAAAATTTCGGCCAAAAACGACAGTGTTACCCCTTATGTTTTTTTTTTTCAGGTAAAACTTTGTCGTCTGATATCTCGGCTCTGGAAGGGTCTAGAGCCTCCATTTTTGCGCGCTGGTCGAAGTCTCGTGGCCCTCTGTCAGAATCCAGAGTTTCAAGAAGATCGGAGGGGGTCAAAATTTCGGCCAAAAACGACAGTGTTACCCCTTATGTTTTTTTTTCAGGTCAAAACTTTGTCGTCTGATATCTCGGCTCTGGAAGGGTCTAGAGCCTCCATTTTTGCGCGCTGGTCGAAGTCTCGTGGCCCTCTGTCAGAATCCAGAGTTTCAAGAAGATCGGAGGGGGTCAAAATTTCGGCCAAAATCGACAGTGTTACCCCTTATGTTTTTTTTTCAGGTCAAAACTTTGACGTCCGATATCTCGGCTCTGGAAGGGTCTAGAGCCTCCATTTTTGCGCGCTGGTCGAAGTCTCGTGGCCCTCTGTCAGAATCCAGAGTTTCAAGAAGATCGGAGGGGGTCAAAATTTCGGCCAAAAACGACAGTGTTACCCCTTATGTTTTTTTTTCAGGTCAAAACTTTGACGTCTGATATCTCGGCTCTGGAAGGGTCTAGAGCCTCCATTTTTGCGCGCTGGTCGAAGTCTCGTGGCCCTCTGTCAGAATCCAGAGTTTCAAGAAGATCGGAGGGGGTCAAAATTTCGGCCAAAAACGACAGTGTTACCCCTTATGTTTTTTTTTCAGGTCAAAACTTTGTCGTCTGATATCTCGGCTCTGGAAGGGTCTAGAGCCTCCATTTTTGCGCGCTGGTCGAAGTCTCGTGGCCCTCTGTCAGAATCCAGAGTTTCAAGAAGATCGGAGGGGGTCAAAATTTCGGCCAAAAACGACAGTGTTACCCCTTATGTTTTTTTTTCAGGTCAAAACTTTGACGTCCGATATCTCGGCTCTGGAAGGGTCTAGAGCCTCCATTTTTGCGCGCTGGTCGAAGTCTCGTGGCCCTCTGTCAGAATCCAGAGTTTCAAGAAGATCGGAGGGGGTCAAAATTTCGGCCAAAAACGACAGTGTTACCCCTTATGTTTTTTTTTTCAGGTCAAAACTTTGACGTCTGATATCTCGGCTCTGGAAGGGTCTAGAGCCTCCATTTTTGCGCGCTGGTCGAAGTCTCGTGGCCCTCTGTCAGAATCCAGAGTTTCAAGAAGATCGGAGGGGGTCAAAATTTCGGCCAAAAACGACAGTGTTACCCCTTATGTTTTTTTTTCAGGTCAAAACTTTGTCGTCTGATATCTCGGCTCTGGAAGGGTCTAGAGCCTCCATTTTTGCGCGCTGGTCGAAGTCTCGTGGCCCTCTGTCAGAATCCAGAGTTTCAAGAAGATCGGAGGGGGTCAAAATTTTGGCCAAAAACAACAGTGTTACCCCTTATGTTTTTTTTTTCAGGTCAAAACTTTGACGTCTGATATCTCGGCTCTGGAAGGGTCTAGAGCCTCCATTTTTGCGCGCTGGTCGAAGTCTCGTGGCCCTCTGTCAGAATCCAGAGTTTCAAGAAGATCGGAGGGGGTCAAAATTTCGGCCAAAAACGACAGTGTTACCCCTTATGTTTTTTTTTCAGGTCAAAACTTTGACGTCCGATATCTCGGCTCTGGAAGGGTCTAGAGCCTCCATTTTTGCGCGCTGGTCGAAGTCTCGTGGCCCTCTGTCAGAATCCAGAGTTTCAAGAAGATCGGAGGGGGTCAAAATTTCGGCCAAAAACGACAGTGTTACCCCTTATGTTTTTTTTTTTCAGGTCAAAACTTTGACGTCCAATATCTCGGCTCTGGAAGGGTCTAGAGCCTCCATTTTTGCGCGCTGGTCGAAGTCTCGTGGCCCTCTGTCAGAATCCAGAGTTTCAAGAAGATCGGAGGGGGTCAAAATTTCGGCCAAAATCGACAGTGTTACCCCTTATGTTTTTTTTTCAGGTCAAAACTTTGACGTCCGATATCTCGGCTCTGGAAGGGTCTAGAGCCTCCATTTTTGCGCGCTGGTCGAAGTCTCGTGGCCCTCTGTCAGAATCCAGAGTTTCAAGAAGATCGGAGGGGGTCAAAATTTCGGCCAAAAACGACAGTGTTACCCCTTATGTTTTTTTTCAGGTCAAAACTTTGACGTCTGATATCTCGGCTCTGGAAGGGTCTAGAGCCTCCATTTTTGCGCGCTGGTCGAAGTCTCGTGGCCCTCTGTCAGAATCCAGAGTTTCAAGAAGATCGGAGGGGGTCAAAATTTCGGCCAAAAACGACAGTGTTACCCCTTATGTTTTTTTTTCAGGTCAAAACTTTGTCGTCTGATATCTCGGCTCTGGAAGGGTCTAGAGCCTCCATTTTTGCGCGCTGGTCGAAGTCTCGTGGCCCTCTGTCAGAATCCAGAGTTTCAAGAAGATCGGAGGGGGTCAAAATTTCGGCCAAAAACGACAGTGTTACCCCTTATGTTTTTTTTTTCAGGTCAAAACTTTGACGTCCGATATCTCGGCTCTGGAAGGGTCTAGAGCCTCCATTTTTGCGCGCTGGTCGAAGTCTCGTGGCCCTCTGTCAGAATCCAGAGTTTCAAGAAGATCGGAGGGGGTCAAAATTTCGGCCAAAAACGACAGTGTTACCCCTTATGTTTTTTTTTCAGGTCAAAACTTTGTCGTCTGATATCTCGGCTCTGGAAGGGTCTTGAGCCTCCATTTTTGCGCGCTGGTCGAAGTCTCGTGGCCCTCTGTCAGAATCCAGAGTTTCAAGAAGATCGGAGGGGGTCAAAATTTTGGCCAAAAACGACAGTGTTACCCCTTATGTTTTTTTTTTCAGGTCAAAACTTTGACGTCTGATATCTCGGCTCTGGAAGGGTCTAGAGCCTCCATTTTTGCGCGCTGGTCGAAGTCTCGTGGCCCTCTGTCAGAATCCAGAGTTTCAAGAAGATCGGAGGGGGTCAAAATTTCGGCCAAAAACGACAGTGTTACCCCTTATGTTTTTTTTTCAGGTCAAAACTTTGACGTCCGATATCTCGGCTCTGGAAGGGTCTAGAGCCTCCATTTTTGCGCGCTGGTCGAAGTCTCGTGGCCCTCTGTCAGAATCCAGAGTTTCAAGAAGATCGGAGGGGGTCAAAATTTCGGCCAAAAACGACAGTGTTACCCCTTATGGTTTTTTTTTCAGGTCAAAACTTTGACGTCTGATATCTCGGCTCTGGAAGGGTCTAGAGCCTCCATTTTTGCGCGCTGGTTGAAGTCTCGTGGCCCTCTGTCAGAATCCAGAGTTTCAAGAAGATCGGAGGGGGTCAAAATTTCGGCCAAAAACGACAGTGTTACCCCTTATGTTTTTTTTTTCAGGTCAAAACTTTGACGTCCGATATCTCGGCTCTGGAAGGGTCTAGAGCCCCCATTTTTGCGCGCTGGTCGAAGTCTCGTGGCCCTCTGTCAGAATCCAGAGTTTCAAGAAGATCGGAGGGGGTCAAAATTTCGGCCAAAAACGACAGTGTTACCCCTTATGTTTTTTTTTCAGGTCAAAACTTTGATGTCCGATATCTCGGCTCTGGAAGGGTCTAGAGCCTCCATTTTTGCGCGCTGGTCGAAGTCTCGTGGCCCTCTGTCAGAATCCAGAGTTTCAAGAAGATTGGAGGGGGTCAAAATTTCGGCCAAAAACGACAGTGTTACCCCTTATGTTTTTTTTTTCAGGTCAAAAATTTGACGTCCGATATCTCGGCTCTGGAAGGGTCTAGAGCCTCCATTTTTGCGCGCTGGTCGAAGTCTCGTGGCCCTCTGTCAGAATCCAGAGTTTCAAGAAGATCGGAGGGGTCAAAATTTCGGCCAAAAACGACAGTGTTACCCCTTATGTTTTTTTTTCAGGTCAAAACTTTGACGTCTGATATCTCAGCTCTGGAAGGGTCTAGAGCCTCCATTTTTGCGCGCTGGTCGAAGTCTCGTGGCCCTCTGTCAGAATCCAGAGTTTCAAGAAGATCGGAGGGGGTCAAAATTTCGGCCAAAAACGACAGTGTTACCCCTTATGTTTTTTTTTCAGGTCAAAACTTTGACGTCCGATATCTCGGCTCTGGAAGGGTCTAGAGCCTCCATTTTTGCGCGCTGGTCGAAGTCTCGTGGCCCTCTGTCAGAATCCAGAGTTTCAAAGTTTTGACCTGAAAAAAAAACATAAGGGGTAACACTGTCGTTTTTGGCCGAAATTTTGACCCCCTCCGATCTTCTTGAAACTCTGGATTCTGACAGAGGGCCACGAGACTTCGACCAGCGCGCAAAAATGGAGGCTCTAGACCCTTCCAGAGCCGAGATATCGGACGTCAAAGTTTTGACCTGAAAAAAAAACATAAGGGGTAACACTGTCGTTTTTGGCCGAAATTTTGACCCCCTCCGATCTTCTTGAAACTCTGGATTCTGACAGAGGGCCACGAGACTTCGACCAGCGCGCAAAAATGGAGGCTCTAGACCCTTCCAGAGCTGAGATATCAGACGTCAAAGTTTTGACCTGAAAAAAAAACATAAGGGGTAACACTGTCGTTTTTGGCCGAAATTTTGACCCCCTCCGATCTTCTTGAAACTCTGGATTCTGACAGAGGGCCACGAGACTTCGACCAGCGCGCAAAAATGGAGGCTCTAGACCCTTCCAGAGCCGAGATATCAGACGACAAAGTTTTGACCTGAAAAAAAAACATAAGGGGTAACACTGTCGTTTTTGGCCGAAATTTTGACCCCCTCCAATCTTCTTGAAACTCTGGATTCTGACAGAGGGCCACGAGACTTCGACCAGCGCGCAAAAATGGATGCTCTAGACCCTTCCAGAGCCGAGATATCGGACGTCAAAGTTTTGACCTGAAAAAAAAACATAAGGGGTAACACTGTCGTTTTTGGCCGAAATTTTGACCCCCTCCGATCTTCTTGAAACTCTGGATTCTGACAGAGGGCCACGAGACTTCGACCAGCGCGCAAAAATGGAGGCTCTAGACCCTTCCAGAGCCGAGATATCAGACGTCAAAGTTTTGACCTGAAAAAAAATCATAAGGGGTAACACTGTCGTTTTTGGCCGAAATTTTGACCCCCTCCGATCTTCTTGAAACTCTGGATTCTGACAGAGGGCCACGAGACTTCGACCAGCGCGCAAAAATGGAGGCTCTAGACCCTTCCAGAGCTGAGATATCAGATGTCAAAGTTTTGACCTGAAAAAAAAACATAAGGGGTAACACTGTCGTTTTTGGCCGAAATTTTGACCCCCTCCGATCTTCTTGAAACTCTGGATTCTGACAGAGGGCCACGAGACTTCGACCAGCGCGCAAAAATGGAGGCTCTAGACCCTTCCAGAGCGGAGATATCAGACGACAAAGTTTTGACCTGAAAAAAAAACATAAGGGGTAACACTGTCGTTTTTGGCCGAAATTTTGACCCCCTCCGATCTTGTTGAAACTCTGGATTCTGACAGAGGGCCACGAGACTTCGACCAGCGCGCAAAAATGGAGGCTCTAGACCCTTCCAGAGCCGAGATATCGGACGTCAAAGTTTTGACCTGAAAAAAAAACATAAGGGGTAACACTGTCGTTTTTGGCCGAAATTTTGACCCCCTCCGATCTTCTTGAAACTCTGGATTCTGACAGAGGGCCACGAGACTTCGACCAGCGCGCAAAAATGGAGGCTCTAGACCCTTCCAGAGCCGAGATATCGGACGTCAAAGTTTTGACCTGAAAAAAAAAACATAAGGGGTAACACTGTCGTTTTTGGCCGAAATTTTGACCCCCTCCGATCTTCTTGAAACTCTGGATTCTGACAGAGGGCCACGAGACTTCGACCAGCGCGCAAAAATGGAGGCTCTAGACCCTTCCAGAGCCGAGATATCGGACGTCAAAGTTTTGACCTGAAAAAAAAACATAAGGGGTAACACTGTCGTTTTTGGCCGAAATTTTGACCCCCTCCGATCTTCTTGAAACTCTGGATTCTGACAGAGGGCCACGAGACTTCGACCAGCGCGCAAAAATGGAGGCTCTAGACCCTTCCAGAGCCGAGATATCAGACGTCAAAGTTTTGACCTGAAAAAAAATCATAAGGGGTAACACTGTCGTTTTTGGCCGACATTTTGACCCCCTCCGATCTTCTTGAAACTCTGGATTCTGACAGAGGGCCACGAGACTTCGACCAGCGCGCAAAAATGGAGGCTCTAGACCCTTCCAGAGCCGAGATATCGGACGTCAAAGTTTTGACCTGAAAAAAAAAACATAAGGGGTAACACTGTCGTTTTTGGCCGAAATTTTGACCCCCTCCGATCTTCTTGAAACTCTGGATTCTGACAGAGGGCCACGAGACTTCGACCAGCGCGCAAAAATGGAGGCTCTAGACCCTTCCAGAGCCGAGATATCGGACGTCAAAGTTTTGACCCGAAAAAAAAACATAAGGGGTAACACTGTCGTTTTTGGCCGAAATTTTGACCCCCTCCGATCTTCTTGAAACTCTGGATTCTGACAGAGGGCCACGAGACTTTGACCAGCGCGCAAAAATGGAGGCTCTAGACCCTTCCAGAGCCGAGATATCAGACGTCAAAGTTTTGACCTGAAAAAAAATCATAAGGGGTAACACTGTCGTTTTTGGCCGAAATTTTGACCCCCTCCGATCTTCTTGAAACTCTGGATTCTGACAGAGGGCCACGAGACTTCGACCAGCGCGCAAAAATGGAGGCTCTAGACCCTTCCAGAGCTGAGATATCAGACGTCAAAGTTTTGACCTGAAAAAAAAAACATAAGGGGTAACACTGTCGTTTTTGTCCGAAATTTTGACCCCCTCCGATCTTCTTGAAACTCTGGATTCTGACAGAGGGCCACAAGACTTCGACCAGCGCGCAAAAATGGAGGCTCTAGACCCTTCCAGAGCCGAGATATCAGACGTCAAAGTTTTGACCTGAAAAAAAAAACATAAGGGGTAACACTGTCGTTTTTGGACGAAATTTTGACCCCCTCCGATCTTCTTGAAACTCTGGATTCTGACAGAGGGCCACGAGACTTCAACCAGCGCGCAAAAATGGAGGCTCTAGACCCTTCCAGAGCCGAGATATCAGACGACAAAGTTTTGACCTGAAAAAAAAAACATAAGGGGTAACACTGTCGTTTTTGGCCGAAATTTTGACCCCCTCCAATCTTCTTGAAACTCTGGATTCTGACAGAGGGCCACGAGACTTCGACCAGCGCGCAAAAATGGATGCTCTAGACCCTTCCAGAGCCGAGATATCGGACGTCAAAGTTTTGACCTGAAAAAAAAACATAAGGGGTAACACTGTCGTTTTTGGCCGAAATTTTGACCCCCTCCGATCTTCTTGAAACTCTGGATTCTGACAGAGGGCCACGAGACTTCGACCAGCGCGCAAAAATGGAGGCTCTAGACCCTTCCAGAGCCGAGATATCAGACGTCAAAGTTTTGACCTGAAAAAAAATCATAAGGGGTAACACTGTCGTTTTTGGCCGAAATTTTGACCCCCTCCGATCTTCTTGAAACTCTGGATTCTGACAGAGGGCCACGAGACTTCGACCAGCGCGCAAAAATGGAGGCTCTAGACCCTTCCAGAGCGGAGATATCAGACGACAAAGTTTTGACCTGAAAAAAAAAACATAAGGGGTAACACTGTCGTTTTTGGCCGAAATTTTGACCCCCTCCGATCTTCTTGAAACTCTGGATTCTGACAGAGGGCCACGAGACTTCGACCAGCGCGCAAAAATGGAGGCTCTAGACCCTTCCAGAGCAGAGATATCAGACGACAAAGTTTTGACCTGAAAAAAAAACATAAGGGGTAACACTGTCGTTTTTGGCCGAAATTTTGACCCCCTCCGATCTTCTTGAAACTCTGGATTCTGACAGAGGGCCACGAGACTTTGACCAGCACGCAAAAATGGAGGCTCTAGACCCTTCTAGAGCCGAGATATCAGACGTCAAAGTTTTGACCTGAAAAAAAAATCATAAGGGGTAACACTGTCGTTTTTGGCCGAAATTTTGACCCCCTCCGATCTTCTTGAAACTCTGGATTCTGACAGAGGGCCACGAGACTTCGACCAGCGCGCAAAAATGGAGGCTCTAGACCCTTCCAGAGCCGAGATATCGGACGTCAAAGTTTTGACCTGAAAAAAAAACATAAGGGGTAACACTGTCGTTTTTGGCCGAAATTTTGACCCCCTCCGATCTTCTTGAAACTCTGGATTCTGACAGAGGGCCACGAGACTTCGACCAGCGCGCAAAAATGGAGGCTCTAGACCCTTCCAGAGCCGAGATATCAGACGTCAAAGTTTTGACCTGAAAAAAAATCATAAGGGGTAACACTGTCGTTTTTGGCCGACATTTTGACCCCCTCCGATCTTCTTGAAACTCTGGATTCTGACAGAGGGCCACGAGACTTCGACCAGCGCGCAAAAATGGAGGCTCTAGACCCTTCCAGAGCCGAGATATCAGACGACAAAGTTTTGACCTGAAAAAAAAACATAAGGGGTAACACTGTCGTTTTTGGCCGAAATTTTGACCCCCTCCGATCTTCTTGAAACTCTGGATTCTGACAGAGGGCCACGAGACTTCGACCAGCGCGCAAAAATGGAGGCTCTAGACCCTTCCAGAGCCGAGATATCGGACGTCAAAGTTTTGACCTGAAAAAAAAACATAAGGGGTAACACTGTCGTTTTTGGCCGAAATTTTGACCCCCTCCGATCTTCTTGAAACTCTGGATTCTGACAGAGGGCCACGAGACTTCGACCAGCGCGCAAAAATGGAGGCTCTAGACCCTTCCAGAGCTGAGATATCAGACGTCAAAGTTTTGACCTGAAAAAAAAACATAAGGGGTAACACTGTCGTTTTTGGCCGAAATTTTGACCCCCTCCGATCTTCTTGAAACTCTGGATTCTGACAGAGGGCCACGAGACTTCGACCAGCGCGCAAAAATGGAGGCTCTAGACCCTTCCAGAGCCGAGATATCAGACGACAAAGTTTTGACCTGAAAAAAAAACATAAGGGGTAACACTGTCGTTTTTGGCCGAAATTTTGACCCCCTCCAATCTTCTTGAAACTCTGGATTCTGACAGAGGGCCACGAGACTTCGACCAGCGCGCAAAAATGGATGCTCTAGACCCTTCCAGAGCCGAGATATCGGACGTCAAAGTTTTGACCTGAAAAAAAAACATAAGGGGTAACACTGTCGTTTTTGGCCGAAATTTTGACCCCCTCCGATCTTCTTGAAACTCTGGATTCTGACAGAGGGCCACGAGACTTCGACCAGCGCGCAAAAATGGAGGCTCTAGACCCTTCCAGAGCCGAGATATCAGACGTCAAAGTTTTGACCTGAAAAAAAATCATAAGGGGTAACACTGTCGTTTTTGGCCGAAATTTTGACCCCCTCCGATCTTCTTGAAACTCTGGATTCTGACAGAGGGCCACGAGACTTCGACCAGCGCGCAAAAATGGAGGCTCTAGACCCTTCCAGAGCTGAGATATCAGATGTCAAAGTTTTGACCTGAAAAAAAAACATAAGGGGTAACACTGTCGTTTTTGGCCGAAATTTTGACCCCCTCCGATCTTCTTGAAACTCTGGATTCTGACAGAGGGCCACGAGACTTCGACCAGCGCGCAAAAATGGAGGCTCTAGACCCTTCCAGAGCGGAGATATCAGACGACAAAGTTTTGACCTGAAAAAAAAACATAAGGGGTAACACTGTCGTTTTTGGCCGAAATTTTGACCCCCTCCGATCTTGTTGAAACTCTGGATTCTGACAGAGGGCCACGAGACTTCGACCAGCGCGCAAAAATGGAGGCTCTAGACCCTTCCAGAGCCGAGATATCGGACGTCAAAGTTTTGACCTGAAAAAAAAACATAAGGGGTAACACTGTCGTTTTTGGCCGAAATTTTGACCCCCTCCGATCTTCTTGAAACTCTGGATTCTGACAGAGGGCCACGAGACTTCGACCAGCACGCAAAAATGGAGGCTCTAGACCCTTCCAGAGCCGAGATATCGGACGTCAAAGTTTTGACCTGAAAAAAAAAACATAAGGGGTAACACTGTCGTTTTTGGCCGAAATTTTGACCCCCTCCGATCTTCTTGAAACTCTGGATTCTGACAGAGGGCCACGAGACTTTGACCAGCGCGCAAAAATGGAGGCTCTAGACCCTTCCAGAGCCGAGATATCAGACGTCAAAGTTTTGACCTGAAAAAAAATCATAAGGGGTAACACTGTCGTTTTTGGCCGAAATTTTGACCCCCTCCGATCTTCTTGAAACTCTGGATTCTGACAGAGGGCCACGAGACTTCGACCAGCGCGCAAAAATGGAGGCTCTAGACCCTTCCAGAGCTGAGATATCAGACGTCAAAGTTTTGACCTGAAAAAAAACATAAGGGGTAACACTGTCGTTTTTGGCCGAAATTTTGACCCCCTCCGATCTTCTTGAAACTCTGGATTCTGACAGAGGGCCACGAGACTTCGACCAGCGCGCAAAAATGGAGGCTCTAGACCCTTCCAGAGCGGAGATATCAGACGTCAAAGTTTTGACCTGAAAAAAAAACATAAGGGGTAACACTGTCGTTTTTGGCCGAAATTTTGACCCCCTCCGATCTTCTTGAAACTCTGGATTCTGACAGAGGGCCACGAGACTTCGACCAGCGCGCAAAAATGGAGGCTCTAGACCCTTCCAGAGCCGAGATATCAGACGACAAAGTTTTGACCTGAAAAAAAAAACATAAGGGGTAACACTGTCGTTTTTGGCCGTAATTTTGACCCCCTCCGATCTTCTTGAAACTCTGGATTCTGACAGAGGGCCACGAGACTTCGACCAGCGCGCAAAAATGGATGCTCTAGACCCTTCCAGAGCCGAGATATCGGACGTCAAAGTTTTGACCTGAAAAAAAAACATAAGGGGTAACACTGTCGTTTTTGGCCGAAATTTTGACCCCCTCCGATCTTCTTGAAACTCTGGATTCTGACAGAGGGCCACGAGACTTCGACCAGCGCGCAAAAATGGAGGCTCTAGACCCTTCCAGAGCCGAGATATCGGACGTCAAAGTTTTGACCTGAAAAAAAAACATAAGGGGTAACACTGTCGTTTTTGGCCGAAATTTTGACCCCCTCCGATCTTCTTGAAACTCTGGATTCTGACAGAGGGCCACGAGACTTCGACCAGCGCGCAAAAATGGAGGCTCTAGACCCTTCCAGAGCCGAGATATCGGACGTCAAAGTTTTGACCTGAAAAAAAAACATAAGGGGTAACACTGTCGTTTTTGGCCGAAATTTTGACCCCCTCCGATCTTCTTGAAACTCTGGATTCTGACAGAGGGCCACGAGACTTCGACCAGCGCGCAAAAATGGAGGCTCTAGACCCTTCCAGAGCTGAGATATCAGACGTCAAAGTTTTGACCTGAAAAAAAAACATAAGGGGTAACACTGTCGTTTTTGGCCGAAATTTTGACCCCCTCCGATCTTCTTGAAACTCTGGATTCTGACAGAGGGCCACGAGACTTCGACCAGCGCGCAAAAATGGAGGCTCTAGACCCTTCCAGAGCCGAGATATCAGACGACAAAGTTTTGACCTGAAAAAAAAACATAAGGGGTAACACTGTCGTTTTTGGCCGAAATTTTGACCCCCTCCAATCTTCTTGAAACTCTGGATTCTGACAGAGGGCCACGAGACTTCGACCAGCGCGCAAAAATGGATGCTCTAGACCCTTCCAGAGCCGAGATATCGGACGTCAAAGTTTTGACCTGAAAAAAAAACATAAGGGGTAACACTGTCGTTTTTGGCCGAAATTTTGACCCCCTCCGATCTTCTTGAAACTCTGGATTCTGACAGAGGGCCACGAGACTTCGACCAGCGCGCAAAAATGGAGGCTCTAGACCCTTCCAGAGCTGAGATATCAGACGTCAAAGTTTTGACCTGAAAAAAAAACATAAGGGGTAACACTGTCGTTTTTGGCCGAAATTTTGACCCCCTCCGATCTTCTTGAAACTCTGGATTCTGACAGAGGGCCACGAGACTTCGACCAGCGCGCAAAAATGGAGGCTCTAGACCCTTCCAGAGCCGAGATATCAGACGACAAAGTTTTGACCTGAAAAAAAAACATAAGGGGTAACACTGTCGTTTTTGGCCGAAATTTTGACCCCCTCCAATCTTCTTGAAACTCTGGATTCTGACAGAGGGCCACGAGACTTCGACCAGCGCGCAAAAATGGATGCTCTAGACCCTTCCAGAGCCGAGATATCGGACGTCAAAGTTTTGACCTGAAAAAAAAACATAAGGGGTAACACTGTCGTTTTTGGCCGAAATTTTGACCCCCTCCGATCTTCTTGAAACTCTGGATTCTGACAGAGGGCCACGAGACTTCGACCAGCGCGCAAAAATGGAGGCTCTAGACCCTTCCAGAGCCGAGATATCAGACGTCAAAGTTTTGACCTGAAAAAAAATCATAAGGGGTAACACTGTCGTTTTTGGCCGAAATTTTGACCCCCTCCGATCTTCTTGAAACTCTGGATTCTGACAGAGGGCCACGAGACTTCGACCAGCGCGCAAAAATGGAGGCTCTAGACCCTTCCAGAGCTGAGATATCAGATGTCAAAGTTTTGACCTGAAAAAAAAACATAAGGGGTAACACTGTCGTTTTTGGCCGAAATTTTGACCCCCTCCGATCTTCTTGAAACTCTGGATTCTGACAGAGGGCCACGAGACTTCGACCAGCGCGCAAAAATGGAGGCTCTAGACCCTTCCAGAGCGGAGATATCAGACGACAAAGTTTTGACCTGAAAAAAAAACATAAGGGGTAACACTGTCGTTTTTGGCCGAAATTTTGACCCCCTCCGATCTTGTTGAAACTCTGGATTCTGACAGAGGGCCACGAGACTTCGACCAGCGCGCAAAAATGGAGGCTCTAGACCCTTCCAGAGCCGAGATATCGGACGTCAAAGTTTTGACCTGAAAAAAAAACATAAGGGGTAACACTGTCGTTTTTGGCCGAAATTTTGACCCCCTCCGATCTTCTTGAAACTCTGGATTCTGACAGAGGGCCACAAGACTTCGACCAGCACGCAAAAATGGAGGCTCTAGACCCTTCCAGAGCCGAGATATCGGACGTCAAAGTTTTGACCTGAAAAAAAAACATAAGGGGTAACACTGTCGTTTTTGGCCGAAATTTTGACCCCCTCCGATCTTCTTGAAACTCTGGATTCTGACAGAGGGCCACGAGACTTTGACCAGCGCGCAAAAATGGAGGCTCTAGACCCTTCCAGAGCCGAGATATCAGACGTCAAAGTTTTGACCTGAAAAAAAATCATAAGGGGTAACACTGTCGTTTTTGGCCGAAATTTTGACCCCCTCCGATCTTCTTGAAACTCTGGATTCTGACAGAGGGCCACGAGACTTCGACCAGCGCGCAAAAATGGAGGCTCTAGACCCTTCCAGAGCTGAGATATCAGACGTCAAAGTTTTGACCTGAAAAAAAAACATAAGGGGTAACACTGTCGTTTTTGGCCGAAATTTTGACCCCCTCCGATCTTCTTGAAACTCTGGATTCTGACAGAGGGCCACGAGACTTCGACCAGCGCGCAAAAATGGAGGCTCTAGACCCTTCCAGAGCGGAGATATCAGACGTCAAAGTTTTGACCTGAAAAAAAAACATAAGGGGTAACACTGTCGTTTTTGGCCGAAATTTTGACCCCCTCCGATCTTCTTGAAACTCTGGATTCTGACAGAGGGCCACAAGACTTCGACCAGCGCGCAAAAATGGAGGCTCTAGACCCTTCCAGAGCCGAGATATCAGACGACAAAGTTTTGACCTGAAAAAAAAACATAAGGGGTAACACTGTCGTTTTTGGCCGAAATTTTGACCCCCTCCGATCTTCTTGAAACTCTGGATTCTGACAGAGGGCCACGAGACTTCGACCAGCGCGCAAAAATGGATGCTCTAGACCCTTCCAGAGCCGAGATATCGGACGTCAAAGTTTTGACCTGAAAAAAAAAACATAAGGGGTAACACTGTCGTTTTTGGCCGAAATTTTGACCCCCTCCGATCTTCTTGAAACTCTGGATTCTGACAGAGGGCCACGAGACTTCGACCAGCGCGCAAAAATGGAGGCTCTAGACCCTTCCAGAGCCGAGATATCGGACGTCAAAGTTTTGACCTGAAAAAAAAACATAAGGGGTAACACTGTCGTTTTTGGCCGAAATTTTGACCCCCTCCGATCTTCTTGAAACTCTGGATTCTGACAGAGGGCCACGAGACTTCGACCAGCGCGCAAAAATGGAGGCTCTAGACCCTTCCAGAGCCGAGATATCAGACGTCAAAGTTTTGACCTGAAAAAAAATCATAAGGGGTAACACTGTCGTTTTTGGCCGACATTTTGACCCCCTCCGATCTTCTTGAAACTCTGGATTCTGACAGAGGGCCACGAGACTTCGACCAGCGCGCAAAAATGGAGGCTCTAGACCCTTCCAGAGCCGAGATATCGGACGTCAAAGTTTTGACCTGAAAAAAAAAACATAAGGGGTAACACTGTCGTTTTTGGCCGAAATTTTGACCCCCTCCGATCTTCTTGAAACTCTGGATTCTGACAGAGGGCCACGAGACTTCGACCAGCGCGCAAAAATGGAGGCTCTAGACCCTTCCAGAGCCGAGATATCGGACGTCAAAGTTTTGACCCGAAAAAAAAACATAAGGGGTAACACTGTCGTTTTTGGCCGAAATTTTGACCCCCTCCGATCTTCTTGAAACTCTGGATTCTGACAGAGGGCCACGAGACTTTGACCAGCGCGCAAAAATGGAGGCTCTAGACCCTTCCAGAGCCGAGATATCAGACGTCAAAGTTTTGACCTGAAAAAAAATCATAAGGGGTAACACTGTCGTTTTTGGCCGAAATTTTGACCCCCTCCGATCTTCTTGAAACTCTGGATTCTGACAGAGGGCCACGAGACTTCGACCAGCGCGCAAAAATGGAGGCTCTAGACCCTTCCAGAGCTGAGATATCAGACGTCAAAGTTTTGACCTGAAAAAAAAAACATAAGGGGTAACACTGTCGTTTTTGTCCGAAATTTTGACCCCCTCCGATCTTCTTGAAACTCTGGATTCTGACAGAGGGCCACAAGACTTCGACCAGCGCGCAAAAATGGAGGCTCTAGACCCTTCCAGAGCCGAGATATCAGACGTCAAAGTTTTGACCTGAAAAAAAAAACATAAGGGGTAACACTGTCGTTTTTGGACGAAATTTTGACCCCCTCCGATCTTCTTGAAACTCTGGATTCTGACAGAGGGCCACGAGACTTCAACCAGCGCGCAAAAATGGAGGCTCTAGACCCTTCCAGAGCCGAGATATCAGACGACAAAGTTTTGACCTGAAAAAAAAAACATAAGGGGTAACACTGTCGTTTTTGGCCGAAATTTTGACCCCCTCCAATCTTCTTGAAACTCTGGATTCTGACAGAGGGCCACGAGACTTCGACCAGCGCGCAAAAATGGATGCTCTAGACCCTTCCAGAGCCGAGATATCGGACGTCAAAGTTTTGACCTGAAAAAAAAACATAAGGGGTAACACTGTCGTTTTTGGCCGAAATTTTGACCCCCTCCGATCTTCTTGAAACTCTGGATTCTGACAGAGGGCCACGAGACTTCGACCAGCGCGCAAAAATGGAGGCTCTAGACCCTTCCAGAGCCGAGATATCAGACGTCAAAGTTTTGACCTGAAAAAAAATCATAAGGGGTAACACTGTCGTTTTTGGCCGAAATTTTGACCCCCTCCGATCTTCTTGAAACTCTGGATTCTGACAGAGGGCCACGAGACTTCGACCAGCGCGCAAAAATGGAGGCTCTAGACCCTTCCAGAGCGGAGATATCAGACGACAAAGTTTTGACCTGAAAAAAAAACATAAGGGGTAACACTGTCGTTTTTGGCCGAAATTTTGACCCCCTCCGATCTTCTTGAAACTCTGGATTCTGACAGAGGGCCACGAGACTTCGACCAGCGCGCAAAAATGGAGGCTCTAGACCCTTCCAGAGCAGAGATATCAGACGACAAAGTTTTGACCTGAAAAAAAAACATAAGGGGTAACACTGTCGTTTTTGGCCGAAATTTTGACCCCCTCCGATCTTCTTGAAACTCTGGATTCTGACAGAGGGCCACGAGACTTTGACCAGCACGCAAAAATGGAGGCTCTAGACCCTTCTAGAGCCGAGATATCAGACGTCAAAGTTTTGACCTGAAAAAAAAATCATAAGGGGTAACACTGTCGTTTTTGGCCGAAATTTTGACCCCCTCCGATCTTCTTGAAACTCTGGATTCTGACAGAGGGCCACGAGACTTCGACCAGCGCGCAAAAATGGAGGCTCTAGACCCTTCCAGAGCCGAGATATCGGACGTCAAAGTTTTGACCTGAAAAAAAAACATAAGGGGTAACACTGTCGTTTTTGGCCGAAATTTTGACCCCCTCCGATCTTCTTGAAACTCTGGATTCTGACAGAGGGCCACGAGACTTCGACCAGCGCGCAAAAATGGAGGCTCTAGACCCTTCCAGAGCCGAGATATCGGACGTCAAAGTTTTGACCTGAAAAAAAAACATAAGGGGTAACACTGTCGTTTTTGGCCGACATTTTGACCCCCTCCGATCTTCTTGAAACTCTGGATTCTGACAGAGGGCCACGAGACTTCGACCAGCGCGCAAAAATGGAGGCTCTAGACCCTTCCAGAGCCGAGATATCGGACGTCAAAGTTTTGACCTGAAAAAAAACATAAGGGGTAACACTGTCGTTTTTGGCCGAAATTTTGACCCCCTCCGATCTTCTTGAAACTCTGGATTCTGACAGAGGGCCACGAGACTTCGACCAGCGCGCAAAAATGGAGGCTCTAGACCCTTCCAGAGCCGAGATATCGGACGTCAAAGTTTTGACCCGAAAAAAAAACATAAGGGGTAACACTGTCGTTTTTGGCCGAAATTTTGACCCCCTCCGATCTTCTTGAAACTCTGGATTCTGACAGAGGGCCACGAGACTTCGACCAGCGCGCAAAAATGGAGGCTCTAGACCCTTCCAGAGCCGAGATATCGGACGTCAAAGTTTTGACCTGAAAAAAAATCATAAGGGGTAACACTGTCGTTTTTGGCCGAAATTTTGACCCCCTCCGATCTTCTTTAAACTCTGGATTCTGACAGAGGGCCACGAGACTTTGACCAGCGCGCAAAAATGGAGGCTCTAGACCCTTCCAGAGCCGAGATATCAGACGTCAAAGTTTTGACCTGAAAAAAAATCATAAGGGGTAACACTGTCGTTTTTGGCCGAAATTTTGACCCCCTCCGATCTTCTTGAAACTCTGGATTCTGACAGAGGGCCACGAGACTTCGACCAGCGCGCAAAAATGGAGGCTCTAGACCCTTCCAGAGCCGAGATATCAGACGTCAAAGTTTTGACCTGAAAAAAAAACATAAGGGGTAACACTGTCGTTTTTGGCCGAAATTTTGACCCCCTCCGATCTTCTTGAAACTCTGGATTCTGACAGAGGGCCACGAGACTTCGACCAGCACGCAAAAAAGGAGGCTCTAGACCCTTCCAGAGCCGAGATATCGGACGTCAAAGTTTTGACCTGAAAAAAAAACATAAGGGGTAACACTGTCGTTTTTTGCTGAAATTTTGACCCCCTCCGATCTTCTTGAAACTCTGGATTCTGACAGAGGGCCACGAGACTTCGACCAGCGCGCAAAAATGGAGGCTCTAGACCCTTCCAGAGCCGAGATATCAGACGACAAAGTTTTGACCTGAAAAAAAAACATAAGGGGTAACACTGTCGTTTTTGGCCGAAATTTTGACCCCCTCCGATCTTCTTGAAACTCTGGATTCTGACAGAGGGCCACGAGACTTCGACCAGCGCGCAAAAATGGAGGCTCTAGACCCTTCCAGAGCCGAGATATCAGACGACAAAGTTTTGACCTGAAAAAAAAACATAAGGGGTAACACTGTCGTTTTTGGCCGAAATTTTGACCCCCTCCGATCTTCTTGAAACTCTGGATTCTGACAGAGGGCCACGAGACTTTGACCAGCGCGCAAAAATGGAGGCTCTAGACCCTTCCAGAGCCGAGATATCAGACGTCAAAGTTTTGACCTGAAAAAAAATCATAAGGGGTAACACTGTCGTTTTTGGCCGAAATTTTGACCCCCTCCGATCTTCTTGAAACTCTGGATTCTGACAGAGGGCCACGAGACTTCGACCAGCGCGCAAAAATGGAGGCTCTAGACCCTTCCAGAGCCGAGATATCGGACGTCAAAGTTTTGACCTGAAAAAAAAACATAAGGGGTAACACTGTCGTTTTTGGCCGAAATTTTGACCCCCTCCGATCTTCTTGAAACTCTGGATTCTGACAGAGGGCCACGAGACTTCGACCAGCGCGCAAAAATGGAGGCTCTAGACCCTTCCAGAGCCGAGATATCAGACGTCAAAGTTTTGACCTGAAAAAAAATCATAAGGGGTAACACTGTCGTTTTTGGCCGACATTTTGACCCCCTCCGATCTTCTTGAAACTCTGGATTCTGACAGAGGGCCACGAGACTTCGACCAGCGCGCAAAAATGGAGGCTCTAGACCCTTCCAGAGCCGAGATATCGGACGTCAAAGTTTTGACCTGAAAAAAAACATAAGGGGTAACACTGTCGTTTTTGGCCGAAATTTTGACCCCCTCCGATCTTCTTGAAACTCTGGATTCTGACAGAGGGCCACGAGACTTCGACCAGCGCGCAAAAATGGAGGCTCTAGACCCTTCCAGAGCCGAGATATCGGACGTCAAAGTTTTGACCTGAAAAAAAATCATAAGGGGTAACACTGTCGTTTTTGGCCGAAATTTTGACCCCCTCCGATCTTCTTGAAACTCTGGATTCTGACAGAGGGCCACGAGACTTCGACCAGCGCGCAAAAATCGAGGCTCTAGACCCTTCCAGAGCCGAGATATCAGACGTCAAAGTTTTGACCTGAAAAAAAAACATAAGGGGTAACACTGTCGTTTTTGGCCGAAATTTTGACCCCCTCCGATCTTCTTGAAACTCTGGATTCTGACAGAGGGCCACGAGACTTCGACCAGCACGCAAAAAAGGAGGCTCTAGACCCTTCCAGAGCCGAGATATCGGACGTCAAAGTTTTGACCTGAAAAAAAAACATAAGGGGTAACACTGTCGTTTTTGGCCGAAATTTTGACCCCCTCCGATCTTCTTGAAACTCTGGATTCTGACAGAGGGCCACGAGACATTGACCAGCGCGCAAAAATGGAGGCTCTAGACCCTTCCAGAGCCGAGATATCAGACGTCAAAGTTTTGACCTGAAAAAAAATCATAAGGGGTAACACTGTCGTTTTTGGCCGACATTTTGACCCCCTCCGATCTTCTTGAAACTCTGGATTCTGACAGAGGGCCACGAGACTTCGACCAGCGCGCAAAAATGGAGGCTCTAGACCCTTCCAGAGCCGAGATATCGGACGTCAAAGTTTTGACCTGAAAAAAAAAACATAAGGGGTAACACTGTCGTTTTTGGCCGAAATTTTGACCCCCTCCGATCTTCTTGAAACTCTGGATTCTGACAGAGGGCCACGAGACTTCGACCAGCGCGCAAAAATGGAGGCTCTAGACCCTTCCAGAGCTGAGATATCAGACGTCAAAGTTTTGACCTGAAAAAAAAACATAAGGGGTAACACTGTCGTTTTTGGCCGAAATTTTGACCCCCTCCGATCTTCTTGAAACTCTGGATTCTGACAGAGGGCCACGAGACTTCGACCAGCGCGCAAAAATGGAGGCTCTAGACCCTTCCAGAGCCGAGATATCGGACGTCAAAGTTTTGACCTGAAAAAAAAAACATAAGGGGTAACACTGTCGTTTTTGGCCGAAATGTTGACCCCCTCCGATCTTCTTGAAACTCTGGATTCTGACAGAGGGCCATGAGACTTCGACCAGCACGCAAAAAAGGAGGCTCTAGACCCTTCCAGAGCCGAGATATCGGACGTCAAAGTTTTGACCTGAAAAAAAAACATAAGGGGTAACACTGTCGTTTTTTTCCGAAATTTTGACCCCCTCCGATCTTCTTGAAACTCTGGATTCTGACAGAGGGCCATGAGACTTCGACCAGCGCACAAAAATGGAGGCTCTAGACCCTTCCAGAGCCGAGATATCAGACGACAAAGTTTTGACCTGAAAAAAAAACATAAGGGGTAACACTGTCGTTTTTGGCCGAAATTTTGACCCCCTCCGATCTTCTTGAAACTCTGGATTCTGACAGAGGGCCACAAGACTTTGACCAGCGCGCAAAAATGGAGGCTCTAGACCCTTCCAGAGCCGAGATATCAGACGTCAAAGTTTTGACCTGAAAAAAAATCATAAGGGGTAACACTGTCGTTTTTGGCCGACATTTTGACCCCCTCCGATCTTCTTGAAACTCTGGATTCTGACAGAGGGCCACGAGACTTCGACCAGCGCGCAAAAATGGAGGCTCTAGACCCTTCCAGAGCCGAGATATCGGACGTCAAAGTTTTGACCTGAAAAAAAAACATAAGGGGTAACACTGTCGTTTTTGGCCGAAATTTTGACCCCCTCCGATCTTCTTGAAACTCTGGATTCTGACAGAGGGCCACGAGACTTCGACCAGCGCGCAAAAATGGAGGCTCTAGACCCTTCCAGAGCTGAGATATCAGACGTCAAAGTTTTGACCTGAAAAAAAAACATAAGGGGTAACACTGTCGTTTTTGGCCGAAATTTTGACCCCCTCCAATCTTCTTGAAACTCTGGATTCTGACAGAGGGCCACGAGACTTCGACCAGCACGCAAAAATGGAGGCTCTAGACCCTTCCAGAGCCGAGATATCAGACGACAAAGTTTTGACCTGAAAAAAAAACATAAGGGGTAACACTGTCGTTTTTGGACGAAATTTTGACCCCCTCCGATCTTCTTGAAACTCTGGATTCTGACAGAGGGCCACGAGACTTCGACCAGCACGCAAAAAAGGAGGCTCTAGACCCTTCCAGAGCCGAGATATCGGACGTCAAAGTTTTGACCCGAAAAAAAAACATAAGGGGTAACACTGTCGTTTTTGGCCGAAATTTTGACCCCCTCCGATCTTCTTGAAACTCTGGATTCTGACAGAGGGCCACGAGACTTCGACCAGCGCGCAAAAATGGAGGCTCTAGACCCTTCCAGAGCCGAGATATTGGACGTCAAAGTTTTGACCTGAAAAAAAAACATAAGGGGTAACACTGTCGTTTTTGGCCGAAATTTTGACCCCCTCCAATCTTCTTGAAACTCTGGATTCTGACAGAGGGCCACGAGACTTCGACCAGCACGCAAAAATGGAGGCTCTAGACCCTTCCAGAGCCGAGATATCGGACGTCAAAGTTTTGACCTGAAAAAAAAACATAAGGGGTAACACTGTCGTTTTTGGCCGAAATTTTGACCCCCTCCGATCTTCTTGAAACTCTGGATTCTGACAGAGGGCCACGAGACTTCGACCAGCGCGCAAAAATGGAGGCTCTAGACCCTTCCAGAGCCGAGATATCAGACGACAAAGTTTTGACCTGAAAAAAAAACATAAGGGGTAACACTGTCGTTTTTGGCCGAAATTTTGACCCCCTCCGATCTTCTTGAAACTCTGGATTCTGACAGAGGGCCACGAGACTTTGACCAGCGCGCAAAAATGGAGGCTCTAGACCCTTCCAGAGCCGAGATATCAGACGTCAAAGTTTTGACCTGAAAAACAATCATAAGGGGTAACACAGTCGTTTTTGGCCGAAATTTTGACCCCCTCCGATCTTCTTGAAACTCTGGATTCTGACAGAGGGCCACGAGACTTCGACCAGCGCGCAAAAATGGAGGCTCTAGACCCTTCCAGAGCCGAGATATTGGACGTCAAAGTTTTGACCTGAAAAAAAAACATAAGGGGTAACACTGTCGTTTTTGGCCGAAATTTTGACCCCCTCCAATCTTCTTGAAACTCTGGATTCTGACAGAGGGCCACGAGACTTCGACCAGCACGCAAAAATGGAGGCTCTAGACCCTTCCAGAGCCGAGATATCAGACGACAAAGTTTTGACCTGAAAAAAAAACATAAGGGGTAACACTGTCGTTTTTGGCCGAAATTTTGACCCCCTCCGATCTTCTTGAAACTCTGGATTCTGACAGAGGGCCACGAGACTTTGACCAGCGCGCAAAAATGGAGGCTCTAGACCCTTCCAGAGCCGAGATATCAGACGTCAAAGTTTTGACCAGAAAAAAAATCATAAGGGGTAACACTGTCGTTTTTGGCCGAAATTTTGACCCCCTCCGATCTTCTTGAAACTCTGGATTCTGACAGAGGGCCACGAGACTTCGACCAGCGTGCAAAAATGGAGGCTCTAGACCCTTCCAGAGCCGAGATATCGGACGTCAAAGTTTTGACCTGAAAAAAAAACATAAGGGGTAACACTGTCGTTTTTGGCCGAAATTTTGATCCCCTCCGATCTTCTTGAAACTCTGGATTCTGACAGAGGGCCACGAGACTTCGACCAGCATGCAAAAATGGAGGCTCTAGACCCTTCCAGAGCCGAGATATCGGACGTCAAAGTTTTGACCCGAAAAAAAAACATAAGGGGTAACACTGTCGTTTTTGGCCGAAATTTTGACCCCCTCCGATCTTCTTGAAACTCTGGATTCTGACAGAGGGCCACGAGACTTCGACCAGCGCGCAAAAATGGAGGCTCTAGACCCTTCCAGAGCCGAGATATCGGACGTCAAAGTTTTGACCTGAAAAAAACATAAGGGGTAACACTGTCGTTTTTGGCCGAAATTTTGACCCTCTCCGATCTTCTTGAAACTCTGGATTCTGACAGAGGGCCACGAGACTTCGACCAGCGCGCAAAAATGGAGGCTCTAGACCCTTCCAGAGCCGAGATATCAGACGTCAAAGTTTTGACCTAAAAAAAAAACATAAGGGGTAACACTGTCGTTTTTGGCCGAAATTTTGACCCCCTCCGATCTTCTTGAAACTCTGGATTCTGACAGAGGGCCACGAGACTTCGACCAGCACGCAAAAATGGAGGCTCTAGACCCTTCCAGAGCCGAGATATCGGACGTCAAAGTTTTGACCCGAAAAAAAAACATAAGGGGTAACACTGTCGTTTTTGGCCGAAATTTTGACCCCCTCCGATCTTCTTGAAACTCTGGATTCTGACAGCAGGCCACGAGACTTCGAGCAGCGCGCAAAAATGGAGGCTCTAGACCCTTCCAGAGCCGAGATATCGGACGTCAAAGTTTTGACCTGAAAAAAAAACATAAGGGGTAACACTGTCGTTTTTGGCCGAAATTTTGACCCCCTCCGATCTTCTTCAAACTCTGGATTCTGACAGAGGGCCACGAGACTTCAACCAGCGCGCAAAAATGGAGGCTCTAGACCCTTCCAGAGCCGAGATATCAGACGTCAAAGTTTTGACCTGAAAAAAAAACATAAGGGGTAACACTGTCGTTTTTGACCGAAATTTTGACCCCCTCCGATCTTCTTGAAACTCTGAATTCTGACAGAGGGCCACGAGACTTAGACCAGCGCGCAAAAACGGAGGCTCTAGACCCTTCCAGAGCCGAGATATCGGACGTCAAAGTTTTGACCTGAAAAAAAACATAAGGGGTAACACTGTCGTTTTTGGCCGAAATTTTGACCCCCTCCGATCTTCTTGAAACTCTGGATTCTGACAGAGGGCCACGAGACTTCGACCAGCGCGCAAAAATGGAGGCTCTAGACCCTTCCAGAGCCGAGATATCGGACGTCAAAGTTTTGACCTGAAAAAAAAACCAAAGGGGTAACACTGTCGTTTTTGGCCGAAATTTTGACCCTCTCCGATCTTCTTGAAACTCTGGATTCTGACAGAGGGCCACGAGACTTCGACCAGCGCGCAAAAATGGAGGCTCTAGACCCTTCCAGAGCCGAGATATCGGACGTTAAAATTTTGACCTGACAAAAAAACATAAGGGGTAACACTGTCGTTTTTGGCCGAAATTTTGACCCCCTCCGATCTTCTTGAAACTCTGGATTCTGACAGAGGGCCACGAGACTTTGACCAGCGCGCAAAAATGGAGGCTCTAGACCCTTCCAGAGCCGAGATATCAGACGTCAAAGTTTTGACCTGAAAAAAAAACATAAGGGGTAACACTGTCGTTTTTGGCCGAAATTTTGACCCCCTCCGATCTTCTTGAAACTCTGGATTCTGACAGAGGGCCACGAGACTTCGACCAGCACGCAAAAATGGAGGCTCTAGACCCTTCCAGAGCCGAGATATCAGACGACAAAGTTTTGACCTGAAAAAAAAAACATAAGGGGTAACACTGTCATTTTTGGCCGAAATTTTGACCCCCTCCGATCTTCTTGAAACTCTGGATTCTGACAGAGGGCCACGAGACTTCGACCAGCACGCAAAAATGGAGGCTCTAGACCCTTCCAGAGCCGAGATATCGGACGTCAAAGTTTTGACCTGAAAAAAAAACATAAGGGGTAACACTGTCGTTTTTGGCCGAAATTTTGACCCCCTCCGATCTTCTTGAAACTCTGGATTCTGACAGAGGGCCACGAGACTTCGACCAGCGCGCAAAAATGGAGGCTCTAGACCCTTCCAGAGCCGAGATATCAGACGACAAAGTTTTGACCTGAAAAAAAAACATAAGGGGTAACACTGTCGTTTTTGGCCGAAATTTTGACCCCCTCCGATCTTCTTGAAACTCTGGATTCTGACAGAGGGCCACGAGACTTTGACCAGCGCGCAAAAATGGAGGCTCTAGACCCTTCCAGAGCCGAGATATCAGACGTCAAAGTTTTGACCTGAAAAAAAATCATAAGGGGTAACACTGTCGTTTTTGGCCGAAATTTTGACCCCCTCCGATCTTCTTGAAACTCTGGATTCTGACAGAGGGCCACGAGACTTCGACCAGCGCGCAAAAATGGAGGCTCTAGACCCTTCCAGAGCTGAGATATCAGACGTCAAAGTTTTGACCTGAAAAAAAAACATAAGGGGTAACACTGTCGTTTTTGGCCGAAATTTTGACCCCCTCCGATCTCCTTGAAACTCTGGATTCTGACAGAGGGCCACGAGACTTTGACCAGCACGCAAAAATGGAGGCTCTAGACCCTTCCAGAGCCGAGATATCAGACGTCAAAGTTTTGACCTGAAAAAAAATCATAAGGGGTAACACTGTCGTTTTTGGCCGAAATTTTGACCCCCTCCGATCTTCTTGAAACTCTGGATTCTGACAGAGGGCCACGAGACTTCGACCAGCGCGCAAAAATGGAGGCTCTAGACCCTTCCAGAGCCGAGATATTGGACGTCAAAGTTTTGACCTGAAAAAAAAAACATAAGGGGTAACACTGTCGTTTTTGGCCGAAATTTTGACCCTCTCCGATCTTCTTGAAACTCTGGATTCTGACAGAGGGCCACGAGACTTCGACCAGCGCGCAAAAATGGAGGCTCTAGACCCTTCCAGAGCCGAGATATTGGACGTCAAAGTTTTGACCCGAAAAAAAACATAAGGGGTAACACTGTCATTTTTTTTTTTTTGGCTGAAATTTTGACCCCCTCCGATCTTCTTGAAACTCTGGATTCTGACAGCGGGCCACGAGACTTTGACCAGCGCGCAAAAATGGAGGCTCTAGACCCTTTCAGAGCCGAGATATCAGACGTCAAAGTTTTGACCTGAAAAAAAAACATAAGGGGTAACACTGTCGTTTTTGGCCGAAATTTTGACCCCCTCCGATCTTCTTGAAACTCTGGATTCTGACAGAGGGCCACGAGACTTCGACCAGCGCGCAAAAATGGAGGCTCTAGACCCTTCCAGAGCCGAGATATCGGACATCAATGTTTTGACCTGAAAAAAAACATAAGGGGTAACACTGTCATTTTTGTCCGAAATTTTGACCCCCTCCGATCTTCTTGAAACTCTGGATTCTGACAGAGGGCCACGAGACTTCAACCAGCGCGCAAAAATGGAGGCTCTAGACCCTTCCAGAGCCGAGATATCAGACGTCAAAGTTTTGAACTGAAAAAAAAAACATAAGGGGTAACACTGTCGTTTTTGGCCGAAATGTTGACCCCCTCCGATCTTCTTGAAACTCTGGATTCTGACAGAGGGCCACGAGACTTCGACCAGCGCGCAAAAATGGAGGCTCTAGACCCTTCCAGAGCCAAGATATCGGACGTCAAAGTTTTGACCTGAAAAAAAAACATAAGGGGTAACACTGTCGTTTTTGGCCGAAATTTTGACCCCCTCCGATCTTCTTGAAACTCTGGATTCTGACAGAGGGCCACGAGACTTCGACCAGCACGCAAAAATGGAGGCTCTAGACCCTTCCAGAGCCGAGATATCGAAGGTCAAAATTTGGACCTGAAAAAAAAAACATAAGGGGTAACACTGTCATTTTTTTTTTTGGCCAAAATTTTGACCCCCTCCGATTTTCTTGAAACTCTGGATTCTGACAGAGGGCCACGAGACTTCGACCAGCACGCAAAAATGGAGGCTCTAGACCCTTCCAGAGCCGAGATATCGAAGGTCAAAATTTGGACCTGAAAAAAAAACATAAGGGGTAACACTGTCATTTTTGGCCGAAATGTTGACCCCCTCCGATCTTCTTGAAACTCTGGATTCTGACAGAGGGCCACGAGACTTCGACCAGCACGCAAAAATGGAGGCTCTAGACCCTTCCAGAGCCGAGATATCGAAGGTCAAAATTTGGACCTGAAAAAAAAACATAAGGGGTAACACTGTCGTTTTTGGCCGAAATTTTGACCCCCTCCAATCTTCTTGAAACTCTGGATTCTGACAGAGGGCCACGAGACTTCGACCAGCACGCAAAAATGGAGGCTCTAGACCCTTCCAGAGCCGAGATATCGGACGTCAAAGTTTTGACCTGAAAAAAAAACATAAGGGGTAACACTGTCGTTTTTGGCCGAAATTTTGACCCCCTCCGATCTTCTTGAAACTCTGGATTCTGACAGAGGGCCACGAGACTTCGACCAGCGCGCAAAAATGGAGGCTCTAGACCCTTCCAGAGCCGAGATATCAGACGACAAAGTTTTGACCTGAAAAAAAACATAAGGGGTAACACTGTCGTTTTTGGCCGAAATTTTGACCCCCTCCGATCTTCTTGAAACTCTGGATTCTGACAGAGGGCCACGAGACTTTGACCAGCGCGCAAAAATGGAGGCTCTAGACCCTTCCAGAGCCGAGATATCAGACGTCAAAGTTTTGACCTGAAAAAAAATCATAAGGGGTAACACTGTCGTTTTTGGCCGAAATTTTGACCCCCTCCGATCTTCTTGAAACTCTGGATTCTGACAGAGGGCCACGAGACTTCGACCAGCGCGCAAAAAAGGAGGCTCTAGACCCTTCCAGAGCTGAGATATCAGACGTCAAAGTTTTGACCTGAAAAAAAAACATAAGGGGTAACACTGTCGTTTTTGGCCGAAATTTTGACCCCCTCCGATCTTCTTGAAACTCTGGATTCTGACAGAGGGCCACGAGACTTCGACCAGCACGCAAAAATGGAGGCTCTAGACCCTTCCAGAGCCGAGATATCGGACGTCAAAGTTTTGACCTGAAAAAAAAAACATAAGGGGTAACACTGTCGTTTTTGGCCGAAATTTTGACCCCCTCCGATCTTCTTGAAACTCTGGATTCTGACAGAGGGCCACGAGACTTCGACCAGCGCGCAAAAATGGAGGCTCTAGACCCTTCCAGAGCCGAGATATCAGACGACAAAGTTTTGACCTGAAAAAAAAACATAAGGGGTAACACTGTCGTTTTTGGCCGAAATTTTGACCCCCTCCGATCTTCTTGAAACTCTGGATTCTGACAGAGGGCCACGAGACTTTGACCAGCGCGCAAAAATGGAGGCTCTAGACCCTTCCAGAGCCGAGATATCAGACGTCAAAGTTTTGACCTGAAAAAAAAACATAAGGGGTAACACTGTCGTTTTTGGCCGAAATTTTGACCCCCTCCGATCTTCTTGAAACTCTGGATTCTGACAGAGGGCCACGAGACTTTGACCAGCACGCAAAAATGGAGGCTCTAGACCCTTCCAGAGCCGAGATATCAGACGTCAAAGTTTTGACCTGAAAAAAAATCATAAGGGGTAACACTGTCGTTTTTGGCCGAAATTTTGACCCCCTCCGATCTTCTTGAAACTCTGGATTCTGACAGAGGGCCATGAGACTTCGACCAGCGCGCAAAAATGGAGGCTCTAGACCCTTCCAGAGCCGAGATATCAGACGACAAAGTTTTGACCTGAAAAAAAAACATAAGGGGTAACACTGTCGTTTTTGGCCGAAATTTTGACCCCCTCCGATCTTCTTGAAACTCTGGATTCTGACAGAGGGCCACGAGACTTCGACCAGCGCGCAAAAATGGAGGCTCTAGACCCTTCCAGAGCCGAGATATCAGACGTCAAAGTTTTGACCTGAAAAAAAATCATAAGGGGTAACACTGTCGTTTTTGGCCGAAATTTTGACCCCCTCCGATCTTCTTGAAACTCTGGATTCTGACAGAGGGCCACGAGACTTCGACCAGCGCGCAAAAATGGAGGCTCTAGACCCTTCCAGAGCTGAGATATCAGACGTCAAAGTTTTGACCTGAAAAAAAAACATAAGGGGTAACACTGTCGTTTTTGGCCGAAATTTTGACCCCCTCCGATCTTCTTGAAACTCTGGATTCTGACAGAGGGCCACGAGACTTCGACCAGCGCGCAAAAATGGAGGCTCTAGACCCTTCCAGAGCCGAGATATCGAACGACAAAGTTTTGACCTGAAAAAAAAACATAAGGGGTAACACTGTCAGTTTTGGCCGAAATTTTGACCCCCTCCGATCTTCTTGAAACTCTGGATTCTGACAGAGGGCCACGAGACTTCGACCAGCGCGCAAAAATGGAGGCTCTAGACCCTTCCAGAGCCGAGATATAGGACGTCAAAGTTTTGACCTGAAAAAAAAACATAAGGGGTAACACTGTCGTTTTTGGCCGAAATTTTGACCCCCTCCGATCTTCTTGAAACTCTGGATTCTGACAGAGGGCCACGAGACTTCGACCAGCGCGCAAAATAGGAGGCTCTAGACCCTTCCAGAGCCGAGATATCAGACGACAAAGTTTTGACCTGAAAAAAAACATAAGGGGTAACACTGTCGTTTTTGGCCGAAATTTTGACCCCCTCCGATCTTCTTGAAACTCTGGATTCTGACAGAGGGCCACGAGACTTCGACCAGCACGCAAAAAAGGAGGCTCTAGACCCTTCCAGAGCCGAGATATCGGACGTCAAAGTTTTGACCCGAAAAAAAAACATAAGGGGTAACACTGTCGTTTTTGGCCGAAATTTTGACCCCCTCCGATCTTCTTGAAACTCTGGATTCTGACAGAGGGCCACGAGACTTCGACCAGCGCGCAAAAATGGAGGCTCTAGACCCTTCCAGAGCCGAGATATTGGACGTCAAAGTTTTGACCTGAAAAAAAAACATAAGGGGTAACACTGTCGTTTTTGGCCGAAATTTTGACCCCCTCCAATCTTCTTGAAACTCTGGATTCTGACAGAGGGCCACGAGACTTCGACCAGCACGCAAAAATGGAGGCTCTAGACCCTTCCAGAGCCGAGATATCAGACGACAAAGTTTTGACCTGAAAAAAAAACATAAGGGGTAACACTGTCGTTTTTGGCCGAAATTTTGACCCCCTCCGATCTTCTTGAAACTCTGGATTCTGACAGAGGGCCACGAGACTTTGACCAGCGCGCAAAAATGGAGGCTCTAGACCCTTCCAGAGCCGAGATATCAGACGTCAAAGTTTTGACCTGAAAAAAAATCATAAGGGGTAACACTGTCGTTTTTGGCCGAAATTTTGACCCCCTCCGATCTTCTTGAAACTCTGGATTCTGACAGAGGGCCACGAGACTTCGACCAGCGCGCAAAAATGGAGGCTCTAGACCCTTCCAGAGCCGAGATATCGGACGTCAAAGTTTTGACCTGAAAAAAAAACATAAGGGGTAACACTGTCGTTTTTGGCCGAAATTTTGACCCCCTCCGATCTTCTTGAAACTCTGGATTCTGACAGAGGGCCACGAGACTTCGACCAGCGCGCAAAAATGGAGGCTCTAGACCCTTCCAGAGCCGAGATATCGGACGTCAAAGTTTTGACCTGAAAAAAAAACATAAGGGGTAACACTGTCGTCTTTGGCCATAATTTTGACCCCCTCCGATCTTCTTGAAACTCTGGATTCTGACAGAGGGCCACGAGACTTCGACCAGCGCGCAAAAATGGAGGCTCTAGACCCTTCCAGAGCCGAGATATCAGACGTCAAAGTTTTGACCTGAAAAAAAAAACATAAGGGGTAACACTGTCGTTTTTGGCCGAAATTTTGACCCCCTCCGATCTTCTTGAAACTCTGGATTCTGACAGAGGGCCACGAGACTTCGACCAGCACGCAAAAATGGAGGCTCTAGACCCTTCCAGAGCCGAGATATCGGACGTCAAAGTTTTGACCCGAAAAAAAAACATAAGGGGTAACACTGTCGTTTTTGGCCGAAATTTTGACCCCCTCCGATGTTCTTGAAACTCTGGATTCTGACAGAGGGCCACGAGACTTCGACCAGCGCGCAAAAATGGAGGTTCTAGACCCTTCCAGAGCCGAGATATCGGACGTCAAAGTTTTGACCCGAAAAAAAAACATAAGGGGTAACACTGTCGTTTTTGGCTGAAATTTTGACCCCCTCCGATGTTCTTGAAACTCTGGATTCTGACAGAGGGCCACGAGACTTCGACCAGCGCGCAAAAATGGAGGCTCTAGACCCTTCCAGAGCCGAGATATCGAACGTCAAAATTTTGACCTGAAAAAAAAAACATAAGGGGTAACACTGTCGTTTTTGGCCGAAATTTTGACCCTCTCCGATCTTCTTGAAACTCTGGATTCTGACAGAGGGCCACGAGACTTCGACCAGCGCGCAAAAATGGAGGCTCTAGACCCGTCCAGAGCCGAGATATCGGACGTCAAAGTTTTGACCTGAAAAAAAAAACATAAGGGCTAACACTGTCGTTTTTGGCTGAAATTTTGACCCCCTCCGATCTTCTTGAAACTCTGGATTCTGACAGAGGGCCACGAGACTTCGACCAGCGCGCAAAAATGGAGGCTCTAGACCCTTCCAGAGCCGAGATATCGGATGTCAAAGTATTGACCTGAAAAAAAAACATAAAGGGTAACACTGTCGTTTTTGGCCGAACTTTTGACCCCCTCCGATCTTCTTGAAACTCTGGATTCTGACAGAGGGCCACGAGACTTCGACCAGCGCGCAAAAATGGAGGCTCTAGACCCTTCCAGAGCCGAGATATCAGACGTCAAAGTTTTGAACTGAAAAAAAAACATAAGGGGTAACACTGTCGTTTTTGTCCGAAATTTTGACCCCCTCCGATCTTCTTGAAACTCTGGCTTCTAAAAGAGTGCCACGAGACTTCGACCAGCGCGCAAAAATGGAGGCTCTAGACCCTTCCAGAGCCGAGATATTGGACGTCAAAGTTTTGACCCGAAAAAAAAACATAAGGGGTAACACTGTCATTTTTTTTTTTTTTGGCTGAAATTTTGACCCCCTCTGATCTTCTTGAAACTCTGGATTCTGACAGAGGGCCACGAGACTTTGACCAGCGCGCAAAAATGGAGGCTCTAGACCCTTCCAGAGCCGAGATATCAGACGTCAAAGTTTTGAACTGAAAAAAAAAACATAAGGGGTAACACTGTCGTTTTTGGCCGAAATGTTGACCCCCTCCGATCTTCTTGAAACTCTGGATTCTGACAGAGGGCCACGAGACTTCGACCAGCGCGCAAAAATGGAGGCTCTAGACCCTTCCAGAGCCGAGATATCAGACGTCAAAGTTTTGACCTGAAAAAAAAACATAAGGGGTAACACTGTCGTTTTTGGCCGAAATTTTGACCCCCTCCGATCTTCTTGAAACTCTGGATTCTGACAGAGGGCCACGAGACTTCGACCAGCACGCAAAAATGGAGGCTCTAGACCCTTCCAGAGCCGAGATATCGAAGGTCAAAATTTGGACCTGAAAAAAAAACATAAGGGGTAACACTGTCATTTTTTTTTTGGCCGAAATTTTGACCCCCTCCGATCTTCTTGAAACTCTGGATTCTGACAGAGGGCCACGAGACTTCGACCAGCGCGCAAAAATGGAGGCTCTAGACCCTTCCAGAGCCGAGATATCAGACGTCAAAGTTTTGAACTGAAAAAAAAAACATAAGGGGTAACACTGTCGTTTTTGGCCGAAATGTTGACCCCCTCCGATCTTCTTGAAACTCTGGATTCTGACAGAGGGCCACGAGACTTCGACCAGCGCGCAAAAATGGAGGCTCTAGACCCTTCCAGAGCCGAGATATCAGACGTCAAAGTTTTGACCTGAAAAAAAAACATAAGGGGTAACACTGTCGTTTTTGGCCGAAATTTTGACCCCCTCCGATCTTCTTGAAACTCTGGATTCTGACAGAGGGCCACGAGACTTCGACCAGCACGCAAAAATGGAGGCTCTAGACCCTTCCAGAGCCGAGATATCGAAGGTCAAAATTTGGACCTGAAAAAAAAACATAAGGGGTAACACTGTCATTTTTTTTTTGGCCGAAATTTTGACCCCCTCCGATCTTCTTGAAACTCTGGATTCTGACAGAGGGCCACGAGACTTCGACCAGCGCGCAAAAATGGAGGCTCTAGACCCTTCCAGAGCCGAGATATCGGACGTCAATGTTTTGACCTGAAAAAAAACATAAGGGGTAACACTTTCGTTTTTTTTTTTTTGGCCGAAATTTTGACCCTCTCCGATCTTCTTGAAACTCTGGATTCTGACAGAGGGCCACGAGACTTCGACCAGCGCGCAAAAATTGAGGCTCTAGACCCTTCCAGAGCCGACATATGGACATCCTACATAGCATTTATGCCATTATAAAAATAGTGGGTTCGTGGACGGTGGAAGTATGGGACGGCGCTAGGTGCTACGGACCCCGGAGGGCCTAACCTGACTCCGCCAGATGGATTTGCTCCGCATATCCATCTGTAAACCTTCCGTTGAAGTCATTTTGTTAAGGGGCGAAAATACTGGTTAGCTGATTGGCCAATGTTGGTAATAGACGGGTCAAATCAACCAATCAGATCAACGAAGCATATGACTTACCGTAACTCTTGCCGAAACCAGTCGGGAGAAGAGCAAAAACATCTCTTCCTCTGAGAAAAGCCTCCAGAGCAGTGTTTTGCTCTTCTTTCAGTGAAGAAATACTCTGTAATTCCGATAAAACTTGCTCGATAGCCACGCTGATGCTAGTTTCATCCGCTGAAGCCGTCATGTTCTTTAGACTGAACTGTCGCGCTTCTCGTTGCTTCACACCTCAACCCGCCTCAAAGCCAACGCTGATTGGACGTTCGTTTGGTGAACTGCTCCCAAATTTTCTTTAACGGAAAGTGTCCAGACTGATCTGCGAGTGAAACCTTGAAAGCTCGCGAGATCAGGATGGTCTCGCGAGGCTACGGAGGGCCTGCTGAGTGCAGTAAAATTGTTTTTATCACGACAGGAACTTTAGTTAAAATGTCTATCAAATATACTACCTGAAACTCCATTTAATAGATTGCAGGCGGGATGGTGTCCAACATAAAAATAGTACTAAAATTCTCATTTGGACCTTGAACCATTTGGTTCCCATTGAAGTCCATTATATGGAGTAAATCCTGGAATGTTTTCATCAAAAACCTTATTTTCTTTTCGACTGAAGAAAGAAAGACATGGACATCTTGGGTGACATGGGGGTGAGAAAATTATCAGCAAAAGTTTTTTTAAAAGTGAACTACTACTTTAATCTCCCTGAATCCCAACTAATCTGGTTGAAGGTTTCTTTCTTTCTTTCTTTCTTTCTTTCTTTCTTTCTTTCTTTCTTTCTTTCTTTCTTTCTTTCTTTCTTTCTTTCTTTCTTTCTTTCTTTCTTTCTTTCTTTCTTTCTTTCTTTCTTTCTTTCTTTCTTTCTTTCTTTCTTTCTTTCTTTCTTTCTTTCTTTCTTTCTTTCTTTCTTTTTACATCACTGACAAATTCAATCTTGTTTAACAACAACATTACCAATAAATTAAACATGCAAAAATCTCATGTGACCCAAGGGGTGCATGGTGTCTCTCCAGTGTTAATGCAGTTACTCCTGGGTGCAAATCATCAGATGAGATCCTGGTGAAGAACGCACAGAATCTACTCCAGACAGTGATCCAAGGAGTACGAGCTGCAGAAACTGCTTGCATCAGGGTAAGAGCAGTTGAAAAAGCTTTACTCTAAAATAAGATTTAGGGATGTTACCTGGCACGATCAACACCATTGATGTTTTCAATTTTAAATGGCTCTATCTGATTTTACAGGGTTTGAAACAACCTGAGCCAAACTCTGAAGCAGCAGTAGCAGCAGCTTTCTGTTTCCAGTGGAAAAAGAGTCTCCTCATCCACCGAGCTCAAGAACAGCTCAACCCTGAGACCGATGACTTGGGGCTACGTAGGACCTCCCAGCATTCAGCGGCTCCCAGCCTCGCTCCACCCATCGATGTGTTAGAGACTTTCAAACGAGTAAACATGAAATAAAGTGTCTTCATTTTTTGCCTTATCTCTTGTTTTTTTTGTTGTTGTTTTTTTAAAATTCTGTTATTGTATTGTGAGAAAAAATAAGAGCCTGCACACAATGTGCTTTGTAATTTTCCCCAAAAAAAAAAGAAAATATTCAGAGGCCTTAAAAATAACATGTGCATAATGCAAAATCACTAAATAGAGAATCACATTTAGACACTTACACATTACACATTTTCAGACATTTAAGTATTAAAAAATTAATATGTAGAAAAAAGATACTTAAATACAAAAAATATCAACCTATATTATTGAAATCTAAAGAAAGAAAAATGTTGATGAGGTATCCATATTTACACACTCAATAATTGCAAGGAATGTAATCTTAGATTAGGAATGTTCTTTTTTGTTGCATTTAATTGTTCTTTTTCAACTCATTGTCTAATTGTTTTATATTACGTTTAACTTGCAAACATTTTTGGTGATAAATTTCAGAATACATACATTTCTGATGATGATGTGTGTCTTTTTTTTTTTTTTTTAGTGTGAAATTTTATTTTTTTTAGTGTGACATTGAAAGCATTTTGTTTTTCCACAGAGCACTTATGGCCTCTGAACAAACATTTCCTTTAGAACGAATAAAATGCATCAGGCAGAAGGCAACAACAATGACTTCAGTCAAAATCACATTATTCATCTTTAATTTATTTTAGACAATGAATTAAAAAAAAGGAAGAAAGTGACCGCTGTATTTAAATTCCCTTACAAGCGTTGCAGTCAATGGTAAAAGAACACAAAAGTAATTCAGCATTTCTGTGGAAAAATATACAAACAAATACAATAAAAATATCTACACACACACACTCAAAAAAAAAATCACAATAAAAAGATGAAAATGCCTCAAGTGTTAAAAAGAAACCTTTTTCACAACTGTACCTTTTAGATGAGATGCTATATTACAGTGTTTATATATGCTTTGTATGTAGTTACGTGATAAATACTGTGGGAATTTAGCAAAACTTTATATTCTTAATAGATTTATGCATTACACAGTACTACAAATATGAATACTATAAGCCACAAGTCCCTTTTCACCTTCTAAAGCAACCGTGTGTCACTGACATCACACACCTGATCCAAAGTGTCCATGTACAAATGAAGAGTTCAGATGCAAAAGCCTCTAAATGCCATTTGAAATTTTCTTCTAAATTGATCATTTTTATCAAGCTTGTATATTTAAGTTCAGTAATTTCTCTTAAATGACAATTAATAGGTAATCTTCATTGCCAATTAAGTGAAGTTATTGAACTTAAATATACAAGCTTGATAAAAATGATCATTTTAGAAGAAAATTTCAAATGGCACTTAGAGGTTTTTGCATCTGAACTCTTCAAATGTCCTTAAAATGCTTCTTGAGCAAATAAAGTCCTTTGCTGTGACACAAACCAATGAGAATCTAGAAACACACAAGAGCCGAAAGAAAAATCTCTGCTTGGACAACAATGCAGCGGTGTGTACAAACAAATATAAATAAATAGAAAAGCTTCATGTACATGCAGGGTGAATACAAAGTACAGTAAATGCATGAGCTATATTCAGTCTAAGTGTGTTTACTGACAGAATGGTGAGGCTGTCGGGTCAAAGGTTTTAAAGACGTCCCTCAGGGGCCTGTCTTTCTTCTTACTGTCTTTGTCGTCCTCATCCTCTTGTGGAGTCCCACCGCCAGACCCCACGGGTTTGTTCTGGCGTGGGTCCGTGTAAGCGGGCCGTATCAGTCCTGCTAGAGCCTGGATGGGCAAGTTGTGCACAGCGGGAGCTGGCGAACACGGAGACGCTGGCATTACTGTAGCCACAGGAGGAGGAAGTGGAGGATTTGACGTACAGCCGCTCGTGTTGCTCTCAGAGTCATCGACTGGACTGTTCTCGTCTTTTCCCATCCCTGCTCCCTGTGACGGCGAGGCATGTGGTGGAGAGCTTTGGAGCTTTAGGATACTCGGCTTTTTAGGCTGCTCCTCGCTTTCACGTTTCGGCGAGAGTAGGCTGTGATTGCGCGGATCGTATAAACTGATCCCACTTAACAGCGTGGTTGGACTATCGAGACCGGCGCTGACGGAAGATGCCAGACGGGGAGCATATGGAGGCAACCTCTCCGAATCGGGTTTGACAGGAGCGGCGACGGGTTGGTTTGAGGATCCACGCTGTAGCCGTGGATCGCCTCCTCCTGTCACACCCGGAGGCTTGGAGTCCAGGCTGCCGGATCGGCTGATCCTGGGATCGAGAGTCTTGTGAGTACGTGGGTCCGAGGGCTTATCCGGATGATGGTGGCGAGAATCTCCCGTTCTACCGGGAGGGCTCCCGAGTCGACTGACGCCCTCCTTAAAGCGGGCGGCTGCGAGACGTTGATCCGGAGGAGACGGAGTCGCTGATGGAGGATGATCTGGAGGGGAGGAAAGGGTACGGTTTAGTTGAGCATCTGCTATTAAAGGTGGGAGCGGCAGGTTTATGGAGTGCTCCTGTTTGGGAATCAGCAAAGGAATGAGGTCTTCTGGAGCCCAAACCACGGATTGAGCAAAGGCCGGACGCTGGAGGAGAATATCCACCCGGATGTGACTGAACGGCTTAATCTGACAGCGCGGGTCTCGCAGCGTGGCTCCAGGACTGGGATCCAATGGGATCAAGGCTGCTCTTTCCCTCAGCTCTCGTTCAAACTCCTCATCATCCTCTCCAGTGGGCGGTTTGTGGGACCTGGAGGGGTTTGGGTGGCGATGAGCATCAGGTTTGGAGGCATCCATAGGTTTCATCTTGCGTGGGTCTCTGGCAAGCCTGGGATCCCCGACACCATCTCCAACGTCTTTCCTGGGGTCTGGAGGTCGCTGACGGGGGTCGGTTTTTATTCGAGGGTCGCTGGGCAACGATCGCTCCTTTTGGAGTCTAGGGTCGGCTGGAGGCATGCTCGGCTGGTTCTTCAGCATATCGTTCTGCTTCTTTAGAGAATTAATGATGGCTGTTACGCTACTGCCCTCTTCCTCGTCACTGGAGTACCAATTAGGGGTTTCATCTAATAAACAGAAATGATATGAGAATATGAACTTTCAAACCAGAACCAAGAACTATTCTTTGCTAGTTTATTACTATCCAATAATAACACTGGTTTTACTATATAAAATTGTAAAAAAAAAAAAAAAAAAACACGATTAATCGCATCCAAAATAAAAGTTTGTTTTTACATAATATATGTGGTTGCACTGTGTATAATTATTTTGTATATATATAAATACACACACATGCATGTATATTTAAGAAAAAAATATTATTTATATATTAAATATTTATATTTATAAATAATATAAATTATATATAAATCTATATATAGTATATAGATGAAAATATTTCTTAAATATATACATGCATGTGTGTGTATTTATATTTATAAAATAATTATACACAGTCCACCCACATATATTATGTAAACACAAACTTTTATTTTGGATGCGATTAATCACTATTAATCGTTTGACAGCCCTAAAAAAAAGTTAGTTTAAGTTCAACTAGAGTGCTGCAGGAATTACGTAATTTTGTAGGCCAACGCTTGATTGTTACAAGTTATAAAATAATCTTCACAAATGAACCCAGTTTTAATGAATTTCGAAGTGTGAATCTAAAGACAACTAGGCTGTGAAAGTAGATATTGAGTAGATGAGTTTTCCTGTTCAACATGATGATGTTAAATATCCCAAGGAACCTCTGTAGTCCCATTTAGCCGCTTGTTAGTGTGCCTTTTTCAAGACGTAAAAACTTTTCAAAAACTCACAAGTGGTGTATTAGGGTTTGGAGCCAGAAGGGTGTAAGTGGCTTTAAACAAACTTTATAGGAGAGACAAAACAATTTTTTTACCACGCTTCAATCACCTGTATTATTAACCTTAAACCACAGACATTGCAACCACAAGCATACTTACATGAAATGAGTATTTAAGAAAAAATGTATTGCATATTAACACAATGAACATGTTGTAAAACATTTTCAAAAAAACAAAAAGTCAAATACGTCACATATGCCTTTTTGTTGTTTTATTCAATACAGTTTGATCTCAGATAGATATTTTTGGCACCATTGGATAGTTTATATTTATAATGGCATAAATGCTACGTGGGATCTCAGTATCTCGGCTCTGGAAGGGTCTAGAGCCTCCATTTTTGCGCGCTGGTCGAAGTCTCGTGGCCCTCTGTCAGAATCCAGACTTTCAAGAAGATCGGAGAAACTCAAAATTTCAACCCAAAAAAACCCCGACAGTGTTACCCCTGTCGTTTTTTTGTGTGTGTGTTTTTTTTTGGTGCGTGAAAATGAGTTTCTCCAATTTTCTTGAAACTCTGGATTATGATAGAGGGCCATGGGACTTAGACCTGAGTACAAAAATGGAGGCTCTAGACCCTTCCAGAGCTGAGATATTGAGATATTTATGATGGCATTATTTTGATATAAACAACTCATATTCGCCCAAAATACCACTTACGCCCCTCTGGCTCCAAGCCCTCGTGATGCATTTTGACATATAATTAAATATCTTGAGCTTGTGTTATTTTACATAGACCTTATTTTAAACATTTAACCAGAAACGCACTGACTTTTGGACGACGAAACCAGAAGTAAAAAAACTTTTTCCCCATATTCCGAACTCATTCCTGCAGCACGCCATTGTTCAAAGTTAAAGCAATATTGTTTCACAATGTTAATTTTTCAACATCCCTCTCTAACCTTTCTCTCTGTTGGGAGGTGCAGACCCTTGTCCACATCCCTCGTCCCTATGGGAGTCGGAGTCTTGCTTGTTCTGGTTTAGATGTAAAAGCAAAACCTTCTGTACAGCTGGCAGGAAGTCCTGCATCCCACTGGAATTAGTGTTACCATGTGGCTGGGAGTCCTGGATGGGTCCCTCATCTGTAGGTACATAGGTAGGGTAGTTCATAAATATCAAGCTTTAGAAGTCCGGAAACAAACCCTTTAATGCTAAATGAAGACCTACCTCCTTGGGCCAGAGACTGACTGCTAAACAAGTTCTTGAAGAACTCGGAGGGCATCTGGCCCATGTTTGGGAAAGGCATTTTCATTTGCATGTCAGGCACAGGTTGAAATGGAGCCCCCTGGTGATTCAATGGAGGATGGTTCATGTGCTGCATGTTGACGTGGAAAGGAGGCGGCTGGCCTGGAGGTGGCATCGGAGAGCACTGACCAAAGCCTTGGGGTGGAGGTTGGCCTGGAGGACTTTGGGGCATTCCTGGACCCGTGAACGGTAGGGGAGGGCTCATTATGGACCCCGGATGAGGGGGATGGGAAGGGTTGGGTGGAGAAGACATCATATTCCCAGTTTGCATATCCTCAGGGCTACTTCCAAACTGTGAACCACCTTGAAACTGTCCAGCAGGGGGAGACGCACTGTTGTAGAAATTAGGCCTGCAATAAAAAACACAAAAAATATATAATATCATAACTAGATTGATGACCGTATTTCATTTGGACTATTGGAAGGAAAAAGTTTGTGTAATTCATCCAAGCTAACAACAATTCTCAATTTTAAAGTCGCAGATGGGAATCCACTATTCATTATGGTTATATCCGATGTAAACAGACCAATCTCGACCAAAATTTCTGGATGCAAATGCCAAAGGTACCTTAGAGCAATCTTCTGTGCCAAGTCCACAGTAGGCTGAACTTTGATCTCAAACAGAGAGGGGATCTTCTTTCCTCCATCCGGGGAACTTCCAGGCCCAGGGGTGGGCAACAATCCCACGCCGGGAGGGGGTTTAGGCAATGGGGCAATTCCTTGTTTTCTCAGATCTGCTAACTCCATCTCATCTTCATTGACAGTTTCCTCATCTGTATTTAGGATCTAAAATGTGCAACAACAGTCAGGCTTCCATTGCATGCTTTATTTGTTACAAAATATTTGTATTAAAAAATATTTTAATATTAGCTATATGTGAGATTGATATTTCCATACGTGTGGCTGGTGTCATATATTGCTTGGACTACTCTTACAAGTCATCTAATTGTTCTCGGCAAGTTACATAAAAAAGTAAATTGGTCTAATTTGAATCTGAAAAGTAGGACTTGTTACCCCTTGTTGGTCAGACTAGTTCTTAAGACACAGTCTTAAAAGGATACTCCACTTTTTTATGGAAATAGGCTCATTTTACAACTCCCCCAGAGTAAAACAGATGGGTTTTACTGTTTTCAAATCCATTGAGCCGATTTTTTGATATTTAGAAGGGTATCAATAACCAGACAGTTTCTGGTCTCATTGACTTCCATAGTAGGAAAAAAATATATACTATGGAAGTCAATGAGACCAGAAACTGTCTGGTTACTGATGCTCTTCAAAATATCAAAAAATTGGTTGGGGGAGAGGTAAAATGAGCCTATTTCCAAAAAAAGTGGAGTATCCCTTTAACATATTGGCTGTTTATGCATTTTGACCAAGGACTGCATATAAAGTGCTAACAAAAACATAATTTCAAGTCTGGAACTGGAGAGTTGCTGAGAACACATTTTTTTGAGCAAGGCACATTATCCCAGGTTACTTAAAATGATCTGAAATCAGTGCATTTTAAACATGCATAAAGTGCATGTAAACTTAATGTTAAGTGACAAGTTAGCCCATACCTTGTCCAAAAGTTCCTTGGTCACATCGGTTAAAGGCTCATGGGAAAACTTGCAGTTATCTCCTTGATAACACTTTGCTCCGGTGTGAAAGAACTTGCAAGGATACTCACATACACTTTAGGGTCAAGGTCCAAAACAAGGAAAATTAAAGCTGCAAGCATAAATTAAAAGGCCCAAGCACAAAGAAGTCACAGTAAGTCATGCCAGGATCAGAAAAAACTGGAACAATGACAAGACATATTAAGATAATTTAAGGCAAAATGGCTGAAAAACGGTCACTGGTATATAATTTAAAGGTGGGACTTGCAAAGTTTGGTGTCAATATGCCAAAGCATTGCAGAGACACAGACTCGTTTTGGGACCATACCATCAAATATGTCTCTGCGGTATACAAACATGTTTTCATCTATCGACACGAAATCCATAACTTTTTGCCAACATGGTCATGATTTGAGTCAAATTTTGTGAAAATCGGACAGATGGTCTTTAAAAAGTAGGTTTTAAAGAAAATCAAAATGGCGGACAGGAAGTTCATCCGACTATGGCAACATTTGTATTTTTTTTTCTCAGCATGACCCAAGAAATTTCATTCCATTAGGGCTAATTTAATCAAACTATTAACATTTTTGGAAATTTCATTATAATTTGAATTCAGTGCATGGTGCTGATCCCACTTGCCGAGTTTAGTAACGATACAGCAATGTGTACGTAAAATGTAGCATTTCACAACAAAGTTAAAAATGGCCGACACCAAAAATGTAATATTTGGCCAAACCGTTCATAAGTCATAAGCAAAAATGGACATTTTTCAATTTCTCCCGACCTCGAGGTGGCTCAGTGTCGAAACTGTGCCGGTACACTTAGATCATGGATGTCATTACACACACCAAATTTGGTCAGAATACGCTAAAGCGTTGCGAAGATATAGCCTCACGTCCAATTTTGCTCTTCGTCAAATTCTTTGGTGCATTATTCGAGAACGGATTGACAAATCAACTTGGTTCGAAGATAATCTGGTGTAATTTTTTTCAAGCCCTAACGATTCAAAAGTTATTAGCATAAACGTAAGTGAAACTTTGGACAGTTGGCGCTAGAGGGATTGCATTAAAAAACTACAAAATTGTCGTGGTTAATGTTCAGACTGTCCTCTATCTGTGTGCCAAATTTCATAACTTTCCCACAAGTGTGTCTATGGACTGCCATAGACTTAGACATAGTAGAAGAAAAAGAAGAACGATTAAAATAGTCAGTGCTTGGCTAACAAGACAAAACCATAAAGACATGTGAAGAATCTCATTTACAGTTAATCTGTAACAAAACTCAACCAATAAATGTTTTGAAAGGATATTGTGCATGTATATACAGATGTCTCCTTTGGTACAGTATCCCTGGACATAAAATTTGCACAGTTCCTTTTTCTTCTCTGGAACGACGTGATCATGTTCAAACTTGCACTGGTCCCCCTGTAAGCAATGTGAATAAAAGATCTTAAAGCACATAGAAATTTTTAACAAATATTAATTAAACGAAACGTTTATCCATGTGATATAGTTTTGTAATAGCTTACTTTGATGCATCGATCCTCAAGGAAATATTTACAAATGTGCCTCCCATTGTGTTCAACCGTATGTTGATTAATGAATTCCTGGCTCATGATTGGACGCTTCTTCTGGAAACTGGGCGGACTTTTAGATTCCTGCTGCAAGATATATGACAACATGTAAAAAGAGTGCTCTGAGATCCTAATGGAGAACAAAATCGTGATCCTAAATTCTCACCATGTCTCCACCTTGCTCTCCTCCTCGACCACGGCCTCGGCCCCAGTTCTTGCCCTTTTGTTTCTTATTTTTGTTGGGCATTCCTCGCCCCCTGCCAAGCGCACCACGACCTCTACCACGTTGCCCACCAACTATAAAACAAGTAAAAGAAAACAGACAAGAGATAAGCACACAGAAGATTGTGGGTTCAGTCTTTAAATGAATTTCAAAGCAGACCTCTATAATATTTTGAAGTAAACAAACATACACTGCTGCTGTTGTCCCTTCATAATTGGTCTCTTGGCCTGGTCCCTAGGTGGCCCTCCTCTGCCACGACCAGATGACTCCTTAGCATGTTTGTATTTAGACAACTCCTCAGAGAAATCATCCTCGTCATCATAGTCATATTTTTCTTCACTGTAGTCACTGTATTTGTCCAGATCGCTGTTCTTGTGCTGCATTGATCTCGGTGGTTTTACAGGTTCATTTTCCCGCTAGCATCATAGGTAGAAAGAGAAATTAATTGAGTGGGATGATACTGAAATTTGAAATGGGGTGGTGATGGCGCAGTGGATAAGACACATGACTTTGGTGTGAGAGACCTGGGTTCGAATCTATGTGTCCCTGAGCAAGACACGTAGCCCTCAAACCGTATTCACTTTATAGCCCTTAATCCTGTAATTGTGGACAAATGTGGGCACAGAGGACTCAGGTGTGATCCTAATTTTTATTTATCATAAATGTTATATCACTGTCTTCGATAAAGTTTTGTCTATCCTTTTATGGTGTTTTTATTTATTTTGGGGGTATTTTTGAATTTATTTACTTCAAAAAGTACCATATTTTTTATGTAAATTATTTCTATATAAACTAATTACTATGTAGTTTTATTTTTTAATTTTTTTAACTACATTAAAATATCATTCCAATAAGTTCTTAGAGCTAAAACCTAAAGATGAAGTGACTTTGCTGTCACCTTATGTCTTATTTTGGCTTTTTTTTAGACTGCTCTAAATTACAGTTTTTCCCATTCATTTCTATGGGTGCCCATTTTTGACCCAAATACAAGATTAAGGAGCTTTTTTTCACCCACTTAACATTGTAGAATTGAGTAAAAAAAAATGTGTGTTCAGGAGGCAAACTTAGGAAAAGTAGCCAAGTCTTGTACCGCTCAGATCAAGGGAGGTATTTTTTTAAAATAAATCAAAACTATTTTGCCCACATTTGTCCAAAATACGGTTTTACCCCTAGTTGCTCCAGAGGCGTGCGACCTCAGACATATATAGTAATTGTAAGTCGCTTTGGTTAAAAGCGTCAGCTAAATGAAGAAATGTAATGTAAATTCAGTTCCCCAAACCCTGAACTCACCTGAGCCAACTCAGAGTCATGGTCACGATATGTCCCTTTGCTCTTCTTGCTCTTAGGTCTTTCTTGATGCTCATGCTCAGAGTCATAGCTATCCGAGCTGGAGCCACTGGATGGAGAGTGATGCTGAAATTGGAAAATATTGAGCGGAAAAAAGAGCATAAAACAAAAGGTAAAAACAAACGACTTCCACAAAAAAAATGCAAACGGCATTGATAGATTACCTTTTGTCGGTCTCGTCTCCTCCTCTTCGCCCGTCGCTTTTCTTTAATTTTCCTGTGTCGCTTTCGTGAATGCCGGTGTGACTTCTCGTCCTTTACCTTCTCTTTGTCTTTCTCGGCCCCTTCAGACTCTTCCTTAGTTTCCTTTACTTCTTCTATGCTTATGCCTTCATCATCTATTTCTCCATCCTCCAATTCACCATCCTCCCTGTAAACAAACGTTTGAAATAAATCAGTGAAATAAATAAATATTCTAGGCAAAACAGCCTCCATTGTTTCCATTAAAACACTACTATTAATGTGCATACTCAGTTAGGAGTTTGTTATGAAGTATTAAAGAATAATGCCCAAAAGCATCCACCCACAATGCTCTAGCAACCTCAAGAACATCCTAGAAACTGCATAGCAATGCACTGGCAAACACCCAAAACACCATAGTATTGTGTTGTTCAGTTTTGCTTGGGCAACAACACTCGTTTTTATCAGTACATAAAATTCTTGTAAATCTAAAAGCAAAAATAACTAAAAAGAACATTATACACAAAATAAGCTTCTATTGTAATATATATATACAGTATATATATATATATATATATATATATGAAGAGTTCAGATGCAAAAGCCTCTAAATTCGAATTCGAAAATCGAAAATTCGAAAAAAAAATCGAAATCTAAATTCGAAAATCGAAATTGTCTTCTAAAATGATCATTTTTATCAAGCTTGTATATTTAAGTTCATTAATTTCACTTAAATGGCAATGAAGATTACCTATTAATTGTCATTTAAGTGAAATTACTGAACTTAAATACACAAGCTTGATAAAAATGGTCATTTTAGAAGAAAATTTCAAATGGCATTTAGAGGCTTTTGCATCTGAACTCTTCATATATATATATATATATATACTGTATATATATATTACAATAGAAGCTTATTTTGTGTATAATGTTCTTTTTAGTTATTTTTACTTTTAGATTTACAAGAATTTTATGTACTGATAAAAACGAGTGTTGTTGCCCAAGCAAAACTGAACAACACAATACTATGGTGTTTTGGGTATATATATATATATATATATATATATATGTTTGTTTAAGATTAAATACATCTTTTAGGTAATTCCAGGGTCACATAATTCTGGGACACAACTTTCTACTTAAATGGCCAATGCAACATCAATGGAAAACTCTTTTTGGATTAAAACCAAAATGAGTGAATGTTTGTTTAGCCAGTTGTGAAATTCACAACATTTTCTCAGCATTAAAGCCTGGCACGAGAACAAGGACACGATAACACTGAGGCTCTGAAGGTCTCTCAGTTTTAGACAAAGTAGGCCACGACACTGTAGAAAGAAACCAAGATCTATTGGATTTTTACACGTCTGGGTATTACAGCTAAATAAATGGACTTTACATGGTGACTTAGCATTGAACATGCAAAAAAATGGCCCTTAGTGTGTTTACAAACCCAACGAGAAAATGTTTCTACACATTTGCAAACAGGAGGATGTGGTCACTATGTACGTGAGATTAGTGGTTCGATGACAAACTTGGGTGTTGAACTTGGAGGGCAAAAACAAGGGGAAATGGAAGCAAAACTCAATGACTACAATATTTAAAACACATTACACTTCTTCAATATTAAACATATGACCAATGATCTCATGGCTAAATTTAGATTGAAATTAAATGCATGTAATGCACATGCAGAAGTGCTACATTACTTTAAAAACAGCTGGCATGGTTTGGAATCGAAATGTTTTTGCATGTGGATCCTGTCAAGGCCAAGCCAGCAATCTCTTTATTCAATAATGCATGCTATATCACTGTTGGGTTGGCCATATTTGCAACTGAAGTGCAATTATATTAATGGGATATAGCCTAAATGGATATGAATCAGTGTCAGACATTTTTAGGATTCTGGACAAAAAAGCCTCTAAAATGCTGTAGATAAGTTGGGAGGGGGAAAATGTTATCTGTTACATGACTTAATATGTATTTTTTGTGGCCAGATCTAGATACGAGTTCAAAAACATGACCATTTCAATAAATTGATTTAACATCAATTATGCAAATGATATTTGACAAAAATGGGCAACACAGAGTTATAAAAATTGTGATGAATCATGCACAATAACTCCAGGAATGCATGAAAGAAAATGAACTTTGGATAATTCCAGAGTTGCATAAACTATCCTCTTAAATCAATGGAGAAGCAAACTCTTGTTGGGTTAAAACCAATTGGGATGTGAATGTTTTTTTCAATGAACTGATTCAAAAATTTCTAACAATTTGACAAATATGGACAACACGCAAGTGTGATGTTATAAACAGTGTGATGATGAATGGTGCTCCATAAAACCATGAATGCATTAAAGAAAATAAATTGGGCCAGTTTTCATGTCAAGTTAACAATGGGCAGATAAACTTATGTCAGACTCTGTCAACCTGACCTGGTTGACGATTACAACAGCTCAACGCATGGCTTACAAAGCCACAACAGTCCTGCCACGATTCCCTACCAGACATGTTTTCCTTTCCCAGGTGGGCGGGGCGATTGTACGTGAGTGGGCGGGGCACAAATGCCATTTACATATTCAACAGCTTTGAAACGACTTAACATTACTGTAATAATAACCAGTTACAGCCTTCTACAAAACCCCAAATGTCCTTCAAATCAACTAGATAAGAGCGCAAACCAAATGGGGGTAAACAATGAAAACTGACAACGATGAGCAGTGTCACTTGCTTTCCTCTGTAACCGATATTAAAATGAAAGTGCATGCAGGAAAATATGACCACTACTTAGTGAACCAGGGGGAAAGGCCTGTCCAAAAACGAAAACGAAGACTTGCCGTTGAAAAAAAAAAAAAAAAAACATGATAGGTGCCAAAAGATTCACATTCACACACATGAACCTGCACAGTGAAGCATTTGCAGATAAGAACATGTTTACTCGACCTTTCTTCCCCTGTCAGCTCACAGTCTGTCATGTTTTTGTCAAGTACGGGGCTTGGGGGACTGGAGAAGAGGCTCACAAAAGCCATGATGGTTGGAAACGCAACTGGCCCTTCTCCGCAACCAGAGTTAGGAGCATCAGTCACTCGTTGGCTGAAGGTTTTGATATACTGACAGTCTGGAGAAAAACTCACGGTTTACACGTCTCAACAACACATGAGACGCTTAACAGACATTATATCCGGTCTCATGTTTAACGCTGTCTCAACACAGCTTTGATACCCTCAGCTTTGTTTATGTCCCCGGCGGTTTCACAGATGACCTGGTGCGAGACTGCAGACGCAGAATATAGTGTTTATAATCGAAGGTTTTTTCGGGATCTTCCACAGTCATGGCGGACGCAACACTTTCGTGAAAATGGCTGCAAGGATCTTGCAGCAGCCAGTGGCCCCGCCCAGTTTGTATCCGAAGCCAATCACTGGCCTTTCCGCCGTTGAGAGTCTGTGTTGTCTGGCTCTACTATTGGTTGGAGCACTGGCGCCTAAGTGCGAGGGTAATTTACTGTTGATCTATTGGCTGTGGGAGATGCCAATCATTTTGCTCACGGCGCACAAGTTAGTATGACGCACTATTTATGTTCTGATGTTTATGACTTTGTTAACGGTTCCCTTTTTTAATTTTATTTAATTAACAGTTAATTTTCTGAGGTATTCCAATATACTTAGCTCCTGCACATGTTGTGGAATTTAATAAACAAGAAAACAAATAAATACACTCATACATAGCCTACGTTTAAAGACTAATATTTAATACGACGGTATGAGGTGCAAATCATAAGATCGGAGTTAAAAAGGCTTAGCAAAAACATGACATAGGCTTAAAAGATTTAAGGTATAACTCACATTCCTATAGCAATACCGAAGTACTATATGCAGCATTTGCCATAAAAAAACGGTCTATGTGTGTAAATGAATGACTGCAAGAGGCTAATTCAATAGCTAATTAAAATATTGTGAAGTACTTTTTAAAAATGGAACAATCTCAAGCATCACAACATAATAGCAAATCTCTTGAATAAACTTTTATTGCTTATAGATACAGAAATGACGTGTATACTTTGCTTGTAATTCAATTGTATAGAATTATTATACATGTATGAAAATTAAAGCATTTCTTCTGTGGCCAAAATAATAATAAATATGCCTAATATTTGGTTTGGAGTCAAACTCGCCTTATATATTTTATGTTTCCTGAGACATATTCATTGAATTCAAAGATAAAGATGCTTCTGATCTGTCATTTGATGTGTCCTTGGGTGGTTTTGTCATGTGTCGCCTTATCCATATCACTAAAGTTGGAACCACCGGCAATGTAAATCCGAGAAAAAAGGCAGCCATTGCCCAAAGTACATGTTCTGTGATTTGTGATTCCTCCTCTGAAACAACGAGACAGAGCAAGTCATTTGAGTTGTCACCCAATTTATCACAATGCTCATTGATTTATTTATGCCCTTCTGAATCACTTACCATAGGTTTTTCTCAATATCCCATCCAGGCTTAAGTGTTGAGTCTCACAGGTAACATCGTGAGCACTCATGTTAATAAGGCTAAGATAGGAGGTCATCTGAAATGTGCCATCTCTGTGCGGGAGTATTCCAGTACTTGATACACCAAAATAGACCGGCCTTCCTTTTTGGGTCCAATGCACTCGGATGACATTCGGATAGAAGCCACGAACAACACATTTAAGATATTTCTGATCCTGTTCTCCTCCAGCAGATAAAACCACTGCTGGTTTTGCTACATTGAAGGGGGAAAAAACAAGTAACACTTTACACAAATCTTGAAATGTATGTATAAATATAAGAGGGCAATAAGGGTTGCTTTGTTTAAATGTACCTGCCCTGGATAGAGAATTGTTGGACTTTAAGAAGACAGTTTTAACAGCAGAGCACACAATCTTTAGTTTTTCTTCTTTCCTCTTAATGTATTCCACATGTTTTCTCTCTTCTTCTAACATTTTACCAGGTTCACTGGTAGCAACCACAGCTTACTTCACCAAATCCACATGCATGATGTCTTTCCCATCATACCCATAGCTCCATGTATGGTCTACTTGCCCCTGACTGTCGAATGCGCACTCAATGAACTGCTGGTATGCATGTTCTTCTAAAGGAAAACAAAAACATCAACTCTTTTTTATAGTATAAATAAAAATATACACAGAACATTGATACTGGTTCATTCTCGAAGCAGTATAATGGAAATAATATATTGGTTTAACCTTAGAGGAATTACATTTGTTGGACCCAGGTTATGCTGCTATAAAATCTATGGAAGATAGATTTCAGCCATAGTCAGATTATTGACATACATTTATTTCTTCCCTTCACAAATGCATTGCACAGGAATCCAAATTCAACATCTAAATAACGTTTCCTCCTCCTGTATTTTATTTCCCCACAGTGCAATAGCCGATTGACCAATTGACAGATGCTACAACTACAAGCAAGTAAATTATTCTTTATTTACATACACATCTATAAAATATATTGTCAAAAAGGGTAATACTCTAAGGACAGTCCTACCTGCACCAAGAATGAATTCACGAAAAGCCAAAATGAGGAGAAAAGCCAGCATTTTGCTCTGACAGTCCACGATTACATTATGTAAAATGTGAAAGTGAAAAAACTAATTCTTTGAAATGATACCACAGGAAGTAGCCTACAAAAGTGAAAGTGTGTACACTAGACGGGGGAAACCATGTGATGAAGCATAGGACCACTATTTATAGTCAACAGAACAGCAAAGAAGTTTAGATCTTTAAATACGAGTCTCAAACATGGAAATATTAACTGTCCGAACATCTGTGTTAACTCTTCTGCTGTATCCACAGATCATCACAATGTGGACAGGTAAGTGATTCATAACGGTTTCTTTTCATTTTTACGGTCAGATAGACAATCTTTTTATGCATATTTGCTAAGTTAATATGTTTCTAAAAAAGTGTCTGTTGGTCTGGTTACAGTTGCCAATAGTTGCTGTGACTGCTATTCTATAGCCTATTAGTTTTTTCCACAACCGTTACGTCACCTTGTCTTGTCGATAGGATCCTTAAAGAGAAAAGAAAAAGAGAGAGAGAGAGAGACAAAGTCCACTACCACTCCTTGCATACATGACACAAACAAAAAATATTGAAGTGTCCTTGGACGTAACACTAACAATATAGTGCATTTACACAGACGAATAATCATTTGAAGCGTATTGTTTGTATTATAACCTACACAGCGAAAACAGCCTGTATTTGACTGAAATTCCACTAACTGTAACAGGTACTCGACTCAAACCGGACTAACAAGCATGCTAAAGACAGGTGCTCTTGGGTTTAAATATAATTTTGGCTTTAAAAAGATTTTTCCAAGATTGAATAAACCTGGTGTCCTCCTGCTCTTTCAGACAAAGCACTTTAATGCAATGAGCTCGTAATCCCTCTCCTCATCATCTCGTCCTGTCAGGAATTTGCCTTTCTCTTCAAATCAGACTTTCTTTTTACTTGATTTATGTTTTTGCCACATTAAATTATTGTCATTAGGAACATGAATGATATCTGCAATACATGCTGGTTCTGTTTTGTTTGCGCTCCCTGCTCTTGCCCAGAACAGAACCATAGAGCCAAACTGTACACTCTTAGAAGAAAAGGTTCTATATAGAACCTTAAAAGGTTCTAAAGCGCTACGTATTTGGAACCCCTAAAATGCAATGAGTGTGAATGATCGCAAAATTCAAGATATGAGGGTTAAAAATGTAATTAATCAATATCACACGAAGAGTGCCATTTCAGTTTTTATCCTCCAAAAATCGGCATGATTAAAATGTGATATTAAGTTACTACAACAGTTTAATAAACAATAATTTAATTACAACTACAAAATGCTGGAGAATAATGTAATATATGGATGAATAATAGCCTGTAAAGAACCTTTGTGCCAAAATTGGTCTTTCTTGTCATCATTGAACCTTTTTTTTTTTAGCATAAAATGTCATTTGGAGTTGAGGAAAGAACCCTAGAACCCTTTTTTTCTAAGAGTGTATGCTTTCTGTCAGTCATCTTTGACGATAGGGGTCCTAACAGAAATGCATATTTATAAATAAAAAAACGGATCAATTCCTTATCAGTATTCTCTCTCTCTCTTTTTTTAGACTTCCATACAGTAAATGTCCTGGCCTATACTCGCATGATGGGAAACGGGTCCATGGATCAGGCAGTTGTTGTTTTGGTGAATGACAGCATATTTGCATACTTTGACCAAGAAAATAAAACGTTTGCCCTGCGTCCCAGTGCCAGCGCCGGATTCTCTGTTTTAGAGAAGCGGGACAGCATTTTTTGCCTGGGCGAGGTGACGAAGGGATTCTATCGACAAGCCGAATACCTGGAAAAACTCAAAGAGGAAACAAACTCATCAAAGCCACTTTTGGGTAAATTTAATGAACACCACTTATAAGTAGGCTAATTTGCTTCTGTTTTGCAATAAGTTAATCACTAATGATATTGTTTGTCCACAGTGCGCCCTTCAGTCAATATGTATACTGAGTTTCCTGAGGAAGAAGCAAAAGCAAATGTCCTTTACTGCTATGCCACGGGGTTTTACCCTGGTGACATTGAAATAAACTTTTTTCAAAATGGCCATAAGTCAATTATAAAGGTAGAGACCTCTGACTTAATGTATAGCAAAGACTGGACCTTCAGAGTGTACAAGTACATGACTATCACCCCGCGGACTGGAGACGAGTACACATGTGAAGTGAGACACAGTAGTATGGCTGAACCCACAATCAAAGCGTGGAGTGAGTTCATTCACTTTTTTATACAAATTGTATATAAAAAAGTAATACATTGCCTTCATAATACATACCTTCTGGTCTCTCCTCAAGGGCCTGAGTTTTCAGCTGCACACACACCACATCTCTACTGGGCTTTTTCACTACCTCTCGGGATCCTGTTGGGCATCATGACATCTGTCCTGATTTTAAGAAGAAAATGTCATTCTCAATTATAATGATGTTTTTGAAAAACTGCATATGTTAATCTTATTAACTCATTGATTTAGGTAATCTATTCGAGGATCTTTAAACTATTTTAGGCCTATTTCATGTTTAATTTTAATTTTATTCTGTAAATTAGTCATTATACAATGAAAAAATAAAATATTCTCTATTTGCTGTGCAAGACCCACTCTGACCACCAGGTGGCAGCAAAACCCCAAAAATCTGACATGTCTTTTCAATGAATTCAACTTCTCTACCTTTAAAAATGTAGAAGATTTAAGAGACAAATGGCATCACATATATTTTATGTATCTATCTGCACAGTATTACTGTTATAGTTAACATAGTGACATTTTGATGCATGGATGAATGCTGCGCTCACAGAGGAACCCACGTTTAGCGCATCGGTTCAAACGAATCATTTAAAAGAATCGATTCGCGAATCAGACCTCACGACTCCTCAGGCGCTCAGTGGAGTCTTCATGAGGAGAACAGGAGCATCTTTACTAACTTCTGCAACCGTTTATCAAACATTTCCTCTCAGGCTTGTTTCAATGACTATCAGACCGAGACTGCACAGGAACCGTAAAGACTCTTGAGGATTAAAAACAACCGACACAAGTAGACAATTCTGCGGTTGTACATAGACTCGATACAAGAGGATGAATTTATCATACACAGTTTTTCTCCTGCTAAACCTCTTATCGCTGTGCAACTGTAGTGATGCAACGCAAGTAAGTATACTCGTATATTCAATTAATATTTTGATTCATATTTCTATGACACACTTAATTAATTTTTTTATGAATAAAGCCTATTATAATGTATGTAATGTTGCAAAAATGTTGGTAATCTCAATTAAAAAACATTTGACAAGGCATATACAGTAGGCTACTGTATGTATGGGGTGGATATGCCAATGAGATGACTGGTAAAAAGTGTCCCAATCAATCTGAATTCACTCCTACATTTATCTTAGTGCACATTGCATGCTATGTTAGTTATCAAAAATAACAATTTTAATTTACAGAGGCCCCAAAAGCATTTGGACACTTAAATCGCACTTAAAAATAAAAACAAAATATTAAGCATCATCTGTGCTCAAATTCTGGAACTTTCCTTTCCTTTATGATTTTTTGCTCAGTGTCTTAACATTATATTTTTAGTGGATCTATGAAGTCATTACCATAATTTAATATAAAAATATAACAAACAACATAGCAAATACATTTATTTAATCTAGTGCAATGACACTCAGACATTTTAAGTGTGCCCATAAAAGTTTTTGAAACCAGTACAGGAGACGGTTGTATCATTAAATATGTCAGATGCATTTTTGTGTTTGATCCAGATTAGCACGGTCTTTGTTTACCATGGCAAATGCTTAGTGAAATTTAAGGGCAATACATTTCCTCTCTCCTCTAACGAGTCTGTATTTAACTGCCATGAATAACAGTCAGGAGACCAGCCTTTTGGACAGAGGTCGCAGAGACATCTGCCTAACAGCTTTTTGTATAGCTGCCATCAAGCAGCCGAAGAGAAAAAGAGTATTAGACGCTTACATGTGGTTCCTGGAGAGGACTTAGAGGTTGCCCACTGACCGAACACACGGTCCAAATGCATCTGGGACAACATCGCTTCGATAAATCATTGCTGGAGTAATATTTGTGTTTCTAAGGGGACTCGGTTGTGTGTCGGTGGCACACCGATGCGGCCTGAGCTTTCATGTCATGCCCCACAGGAGTCCCCATGACATCACCCACAACATCTGGCCTTGATAATTCATGTGTGCCATTTTTCATTTCCATACTAGCTAACGTTTAGTGGGAATGTTCCTTGCGATCGTTTTAGATGTCCAATATCTCCTCCATATGAGCTTGTGTTCTGTAATTTCGGGATAACTGCTTGCCATCAAATTGTAACCAGGTGCTCGGATGGTTTCTTAACTCGTGCACTTTTGTGCCTCAGGGTTGCATGGATAAGCACCGAGTGATGGGCATCCTGCGTCAAATGGAGAAGTTTCTTAAAGGACAGGAGATCCGATTCACCGAAGGGCTACGGATAATGAAATCCAAGCTCACCAACCTTCAAAACTCAGTGTCCAAGTTCCCACAAGCAGACCAGTCCTCATGTAAGTAACACATGGCATGTCCACATATCTCATCATTAAAGGAGTAGTTCACTTAAAAAAAAACTTTTGCTAAAAAAATTTACTCACCCCCATGTCATCCAAGATGTCCATGTCTTTCTTTCTTCAGTCAAAAAAAAAGTTAGGTTTTAGATGAAACATTCCAGGATTTTTCTCCATACAATGGACTTCAATGGGGTCCAAACGGTTCAAGGTCCAAATGAGAGTTTCAGTGCAGCTTCAAAGGGCTTTAAACAACACCAGACGATGAATAAGGGTCTTTTCTAGCGAAATGATCGGTAATTTCAAAAATAAATAAAATTTTTTAGTTTTGTAAGCACTAATGCTTGCCTTGCTCTGTTCTGTGATAAGCGTTCGTGACTCTCCTGTTCGAACTCGTTCATCAAAATGAACAAATCTTTGTCATGACTCGAAGGGTCCTAGATAAGACCCTTATTTATCATCTGGTGTCGTTTAAAGCCCTTTAAAGCTGCACTGAAACTCTCATTTGGACCTTGAACCGTTTGGACCCCATTGAAGTCCATTATATGGAGAAAATCCTGGAATGTTTTCATCAAAAACCTTCATTTCTTTTCGACTGAAGAAAGAAAGACATGGACATCTTGGATGACATGGGGGTGAGTAAATAATCAGCAAAAGTTTTTTGTTTTTCAAGTTAACTACTCCTTTAAATCTTGTCATCATATGAAGCTATCGCGTCCCTTCAGAAAATTTGGACTAAATGGCTAAATTTTTTATGGATTCGTTTTACGATCTCTTTATGAACTTAGTTCGTAGCTTAATTGGTAGTTAAGGTCAAAATCGCTCAGATTTCATCAAAAATACATTCATTTGTGTTACGAAGATGAAAGTGTTACGGGTTTGGAACGACATGAGGGCGAGTAATTAATGACAGAATTTTCCCTTTAGGGTCAACTATCCCTTTAAATATGTTTTCTGGCTAAATCCTTGTGTTTAAATCAGTTCTTCTAATCAGGAAAATGAACGAGTTACACAGAAGGGTCTTTAGTCAAACATTTCCCCGTGCGAATGTGTGTTTTGAACGAAAGAGCGTGTGTTAGTTGGCGATAAAAGTATTCAGCCAATAAAAAAAATGTTTTTGGACAGTAATTCTGGCAAAGAGGATTTATTAATCCTAATAAACGAGTTGAAAGGCTACACAATTCCAATAAATCCTCTCGAAATCTGTGAGTATTTTATAAGCATGAAATGACTTCCTTCCTTCAAATGAGTGGTCTGGCTGGTTCTTCAGGTCTGGATTACTCGACGGATAATGTGAATGGGTCGGATGTGAGACTGTGTCATTTGGCTGACGCTGATGCACATTTCATGAACCGGGTTTGGCGACAGGAATGATCAAGGATTACTTTGCCGTTTGTGGCAGCCAGTGCTTGACAGGACAGAATGCTGTAGATTCTGTGACAAACTACTGATCATCTTTTACATTTATGCGCTGATTTGACAGGATTGTGCATTTTTCAGACTTCTTAAAAAAAGTCCCTTTTAAAAACATGCTTACTGTTGCTTGGATTTTTTTTTTACTCCCAACATTTAAAAATAAATAAATAAATAATCCAACATGATTAAGCTGTTTCGACTCACATATTACACGAGTAACTAAATTTACAGGAATGGACAATGGTATTAATGTGGATTTTTTTTAAAAAGTTATAAACCAACAATATTTTTTATTTTCATGTTGAGGCATGTTTTGAAATGAAACAAAGTATTAAATTAAATATATTGTAGAGCAGGATTGAGATCAGTGTTATTTTATTTTCTTCATATTAGTTTACTATTAGTTATATTTGGTTTACTAGTATATTAGTTTACAATTAGTTAACCATAATATCATTGGCTTTAATGATTCAACGTTGCAAGTTCAGAAGCAAATTACAGTATAGCATTTTGATGTACAAAAGCAAACTATTGTTGTTTTTTTAAAGGAGTTGTTCACTTTTTAAAAAAAACTTTTGCTGATAATTTACTCATAATTTATGCCTTTCTTTCCTTCAGTCGAAAAGAAAGGAAGGTTTTTGATGAAAACATTCCAGGATTTTTCTCCATATAATGGACTTCAATGGGGTCCAAACGGTTCAAGGTCCAAATGAGAGTTTCAGTGCAGCTTCAAAGGGCTTTAAACGACACCAGATGATGAATAAAGGTCTTATGAAGCGAAACCATTAGTCATTTCAAAAATAAATTAAAAAGTTTAAGTTTTATAAGCACAAATGCTCGCCTTGCTCTGTTCTGCGATGAGCGTCCGTGACTCTCCTGTTCAAACTCATTCATCAAAACGAATGAATCTTTTTTCGAGTCATGACTCGAAGGGCCTAGATAAGACCCTTATTCATCGTCTGGTGTCGTTTAAAGCCCTTTGAAGCTGCACTGAAACTCTCATTTGGACCTTGAACCGTTTGGACCCCATTGAAGTCCATTATATGGAGAAAAATCCTGGAATGTTTTCATCTTTTCGACTGAAGAAAGAAAGACATGGTCATCTTGGATGACATGGGGGTGAGTAAATTATCAGCTAAAGTTTTTTTTTTAAAAGTGAACTACTCCTTTAAGTCAACTTTGACTTCATGTTCACTTCTAGAAGGCTTAAACAAACGACAAGAACCAGCTCTTGTTTTTCTGCATGGTCCATGTGGTATTGTTCACGTATTCGTAAGCTGTCTGTATGAAATGAGGCATTTCCCATGAATCTTTTCCCATGACGGTTCCCACATTTAGTTAGATGTGCCTGCCTTCAGGCAAAATATCTCAACATTTCAGCATGCGTGACTTCCATCCCTCGTGTAACCTTTCCCTACTCTGACATTCCTCTTCTCTTTATGTCTCTTTCTCCTGTCTTTTCATCTCTAGCTCAATTCTCATGCCCAGCTCTGGTGGCTCCGGCCCATGGCAGAAAGTTCGGCTCGAAGCACCTGGTGGGTCACGAGGTTCATTTCACGTGTTCTCAGGGTTATCGCTTGATGGGATCGGGGACACGCGTGTGCCAGGAGAACGGAACCTGGAGCGGATCTGGTGTCGTCTGTAAAGGTGCGTCAGACACTGTTAATCCTGGACCCTCAATACAAGTGAACATCAGGGCAAAACAGACTGTCCTGTGCTTTTTATCTAATCAGAAATGTTTAGACGAGGTCAATCTATCAATAGCGAAACAAATCAACAAGTCCTTAATTTTTTTACTTTAAAAGTGCTATATGTAACTTTTCTTCTAAAATGAAGGCTTTTTTTATTGCCTGTGTGTGAAGGGGTTGTAATCACATATTATGCCGGGTTTTGCTATTACCTCTGAAGGCCAGTATTCCTATTTCTATGTTTTCTCTGCGAAATCCATCGGGTGTGACGTGCGTGTGCGCTCCCAAGCCTCTCTCCTTTTATATACAAGTCTATGTGACGGCACTGGAGCGAACGACATGAGTCTGATAACACCAAAACACTCCTGCCTCCAGCACAACACACACTCCAACACAACACACACTCCACAGAAATATAAAAGACAAAACAAAACTTTATCTGCTGAAGCTCGTCGGGCCAAACGTGAATCGGATCGACTCAAGACGAAAACATGGATCAACATCGGCAGAGCGTTTGAATTATGGAGAGACCTCCGCTATTTTTATTGTGATAAATTACAAGTTTTCAGATACGCTGATAGGGCTGTAAAACGATTAATCACGATTAATCGCATCCAAAATAAAAGTTTGTGTTTACATAATATATGTGGGTGCACTGTGTATAATTATATTATATACACCACACATATGCTTGTATATATTTTAGAAATATTTTCATGTATATACTGTATATAAATTTGTATATAATTATGTTATATATAAATATAAATAATAAAAAAACTAAATAATATGATAAAGCATTTTAAAAAGAAACTTGTTTCTTTTATTGTCACAAAAGAACAGAGGAACATCAAAATATATTAAAGTTCTGATAAATAAAACAATAATTAGTCCGTACATTGCCTTATAAGCCACCTTATAATTACAATGTCAGGTTAGCTAGTCTATGATAAGCCATAATTTAGCAATAGATAACGTCATACTGCAAATTGTAAAACATACATTTTCAATTTAACATGCCAAGGAGAGATGATTTAAGCGTGTTTCGTCTGTTTTTATTTTATTTTTGAAATATTCATTTATCGGCCATAATAACTGCCGATACTGATAGTTTGGAAAATGTCTAATATCACCCGGCCGATAATATCGGTCTGGCTCTAATATATACACATATATATATATATATATATATTTTAGAGCTGAACCGATATATATAAATATATATATATATATATATATATATATATATATATATATATATATATATATATATATATGATTTAAGCGTGTTTAGTCCGTTTTTATTTTTATTTTTGAAATATTCAAAATTTCGGCCATAATAACTGCCGATACTGATAGTTTGGAAAATGTCTAATATCGGCCGATAATATCGGTCTGGCTATATATATATATATATATATATATATATATAGTATATGTATATAAAGATAAAAATATGTATACAGATTAATAATTTAAACTACTTTGACCTGAAAAGGCTTGAAGACCCCTGCAACAGAAAATGTTTAAATGATTAGCCTATGTTTTAAAGTAGATTACAAACTCAAAAATCAGATAAAGCAGCATGTATTATCATCACACATTCTCTGCTATGTAACTATATCTGTGTTTTTGAGCAGAATTCCTGGACTAAGACACACATTATATTGTGAGCAGGGTAATCTGAAATCCCATTGAGAGTGACACTACTGAGATAGTGGCCGAATACCTGTGCTTGTGAAAGAAACTGACTGTGAACACCACACACACACACACACACAGGCGCAGAGATAAGGAGTGTGTGAAGACAGAGAGGCATTCTTCGCCTCTGAGCTGCACTGAATGAAGCGCTCGTTAAAGAAGCATTAAGTGTCCCGAGACGCAGAAAAACACCTGTACTTGCATTCCTGCCCATGGTGCGTCTCTACGCCTTCATGCTTTAACTCAGCTGGCAGGGCTACTGTAAAAAGAGCCAGATTCATAGGTCAAGTTTCAGCAACCACACAAAAGTCTCGACACACTTTACTGAACTTGTGTGTTTCCCGTAATCTTAAAAACATTTGTGTTACGATCCCTGGTCAAAGGCAGAATAGGTCTTTCCCAATAACAGCTTAAGGAAAAACAACATGAAACAGTGTGCTACGCATAAACAATCCCAGACAATGAGGGATACAAACAGAGAAAAACTTGCTGATAATTTACTCACCCCCATGTCATCCAAGATGTCCATGTCATTCTTTCTTCAGTCGAAAAGAAATTAAGGTTTTTGTTGAAAACATTTCAGACATTTATATTTTCTCCTATATAATGGACTTCAATGGGGTCCAAACGGTTCAAGGTCCAAATGAGAGTTTTAGTGCAAACTGCAAACTGTTCAAAGGGCTTTAAACGATTCCAGGCGATGAATAAGGGTCTTATCAAGCGAAACGATCGCTCGTTTAATAAATAAATAACTAAGTTTAAGTTTTATAAGCTCAAATGCTCGCCGTGCTCTGTTCTGTGACGCACGTTTGTGACTCTCCTGTTCGAACTCGTTCATCAAAATGAACAAATCTTTTTCTGAGTCATTTGGTTCATTCAACGAACGAAACGAACGAATTGACTCAGAAAAAGATTCGTTCATTTTGATGAACGAGTTCGAACAGGAGAGTCACGAACGTGCAAAAGCTTAATTTCTTTTCGACTGAAGAAAGAAAGACATGGACATCTTGGATGACATGGGGGTGAGTAAATTATGAGCAAAAGTGTTTTGAAAAGTGAACTACTCCTTTAAATTGACAGGTAATTAGCAGCTGTGACAATTAACCAATGTCCATAGAAACGAATGGTTGGCGGGAAACTAAAATAAAGGAGAACATTTGACTGAATAAACAAACTAAAGCCTAGTTCACACTACATGATTTTAAGCCCGATTTAAGCCAGATTTGCAAATCGTTGAGTTCGGCCGACAAATCGCGGGGCCAATCTATTAGTATGAAAGAGCCAACAACACATCAAAGACGCTCGCCAAGGACAGAAAAATATCTAGCATGCTAAATAACCAGAGCTGTCGCACGACTCAACCCTTACGTGATGTCATGAGTAGGGTTGGGTATCGAGAATCGAGTATCGATTGGAACCGGGACTTTCCGTTTTTCCCGGAATCGTTCAAAAGTTAAAATTTTGATTCCTAGTTTCGATATTCACACTCCGCCGAGCAGAAGAAGAAACCGCTGAACAACACCAATGAAGAAGCGTCTACCGGAAGTGTTGGCATAACCGCTCGAGTCGAACATGAGTAGCTTACGTCGGCGGTCCAAAGTGTGGCTTCACTTTTCTAAAAATAACGAAATCTCGGCAAAATGCAAAATTTGTGACAAAAGGAGTATTTGTGACAGAAGGAGTATTTCTTTCAGAAAGACCGTTGGTTATCAAGGTTAGCTAAACTTTTTTGACCCTGCCTCTTAAAAGAATCGGAATCGAGAATCTTTAGGAACCGGAATCGAAACAAGGAATCGGAATCGTTCAAATTCAAACGATACCCAACCCTAGTCATGAGTTACAGCCAATCAGAGCAAGGCATGGGTTGAGGTCAGTATTCTTTGAGAGCCTAAGTCCCTCCCTTTCCGGTCGACTAATACGAAATTTTCGGACTCTGTGTACAACGGCCTTAAAAGTTTTCATGTTTTGCTCACTAAATCATTCCCATGCTTCCACTTCTCTAAAATGAGAAAATGTTTATATGATTCAGACTGGTATTCGGTGTGTTTAGTGTGTATGTTCTCAGTGGGCAGAGGTTAAGCTCAAGCACACATCTCATTAAGCGGCCCATGCTCCGATAGCACGCAACTATGCTAAGCATGCTATTGATGACTTCCTTTAATATCGCTGCTGGCAGCATTCGGGACATTCCTCGTGGTACAGTGGGACGGGGCGTGCGTGCCGCAGTGTGTTTGAAAGGGGTGTGTGTTTGGGTTTGAGAGGTAGCACAGACCCTGTAATGTCTCTGTTTCTGCAGGTGGGAGTAAGTGAGTCTATTTTGAGAGTTTTGCTTCCGAAAGCACCTCTCAGAGTGGATGAAAAAACAGAAATATGTTCATAAGGAGTTTTGAAATAGTTTGGCGACTGAAGTGAACCTTTTACATCTGCAAAATCTCGTGCTTAAGCCTCCTGGGAAAGAAAATAAACAGGAGAGGGATCGTGAGCGCTGTTGTCGAAGAAAAATTCCTTTGGCCGGAGAGAGTCAAAACTTTTCTCACTCGCTTCTTTTTTACTTAAATGTCCTTGTGTCTGATGTCTAACTGGAGATTTCTTTAACCGGATAACTGTATTTATTTATTTTTTAACCAGTAGAGATATTTTTCTGGTGCAATACAAGTTAAACTCGCATCGAATGGCATTATGTTGAGATTACCTCATAAAATCATTTTGACTCGTCCCTCATGTTTGAGCCGCTAATCCCACTCGTAAGGACACTACATAGACTTAGATAAGACTTTTTTAAATAGAAAAATAATAAAAATGAAAAACACACAGACACAAAAGGAAAGTGTCCCCATGGTAATGAGAATTTGTGTGATATAAATGGGAATAACGTTGGCTTTAACAAAAATGCACTCTTCACATTAGGGTTATTGTTAACAAAATATCTTAATGGTCCTAAAATAGGCTCCATTTTGATCAATTTAAACAATAATTACTTTTAAAAAATGTAAACTTTACATTGTGACATTATTTTTTGTAACGATTCATATCAGCAAAACACCCTAATTTTACTGTGAAATCCCATATATATATATATATATATATACATACTGTATATACTGTATATATATATATATATATATATATATATATACATATATATATATATATTTTTTTTTTTTTTAAATATATATATTAGATGAAAAACTTAGAATTGTTGCCTTGGAACAGTTATAGTTGAAGTCCTAAAATGATTAAAACTTAAATAAAAATAAATATATATTTTTTATTTATATATATATATATATATTATATATGTGTGTGTGTGTGTGTGTGTTTGGGAATTATGTTGGCTTTAACAAAAATGCTTCACATTAGTGTTATTTATTAAATTGTTAAAAATATTTTATATTTGTTAATTAAAATAAAGCCAAAATAAAATATATAAATATTAGATGAAAAACTTAGAAATGTTGCATTGGAACAGTGCAAGTCCTAAAATGATTAAAACTTAAATAAAAAATAGATTAAAGCTATAATTTGGAACAAAAAATAAAAATGACAAAGGCATATACTGTAAAAAAAAAAAATTTAAAATATTATAATAAACACAGCATTGTGACATTACATTGTAACATTATTTTTTGTAACAATTCAGCAAAACACCCTAATTTTCATTACTCTACTGTGAAATCCCATATATATATATATATGTTTGGGAATTATGTTGGCTTTAACAAAAATGCTTCACATTAGTGTTATTTATTAAATTATTAAAAGAATTTTTGTTAATTAAAATAAAGCCAAAATAAAATATAAATATTAGATGAAAAACATAGAAATGTTGCCTTGGAACAGTTATTACAGTTATATAGCATTTTTTTATTATTCTTAATAATTGCTTCACATTAGTGTTATTTATTAAATTATTTAAAATATTTTTGTTCATTACAATAAAGCCAAAATAAAATACAAATATTAGATGAAAAACTTAGAAATGTTGCCTTGGAATAGTTAAAGTTGAAGTCCTAAAATGATTAAAACTTAAAAAAAAAATTAATTTATTTTTGCTAATTAAAATAAAGCCAAAATAAAATATAAATATTAGATGAAAAACGTAGAAATGTTGCCTTGGAACAGTTAAAGTTGGAGTCCTAAAATGATTAAAACTTAAAAAAAATTTAATTTATTTTTACTAATTAAAATAAAGCCAAAATAAAATATAAATATTAGATGAAAAACTTAGAAATGTTGCCTTGGAACAGTTAAAGTTGAAATCCTAAAATGATAAAAACTTTTATCAGATTAATGTATTAGATTAAAGCTATAATTTGAAACAAAAAATAAAAATGACAAAGGCATATACTGTAAAAAAATGAATTTAAAATATTATATTAGTGTATAAATACTAAACACTAATAACACTGCTTCACAAATCTGCTTTTATGCCGCAAATATGTGTTTATTTCCATTGTAAGAAAATAAATCATGCCGCAAACTCTTGTATCAAACCCGAAACCTTCATCATCATCATAATGCATTGATCTGAAATTGAGCATTTAAAACATTGATTACAGAGCTTTTCTTTGTATATGTTGTTTTTGACTATTGCACAATGATCCAAGCATGTCCTTTGGCATATTTTTGGAATCATCTAAACCAGATACTAGACCACAGCAGTTACACTCTTTTATTATAGAAATAACCACAAATCAAGTCAAAAGAAAGTGGTTTCAAGGATCGTTTCATCCGCTCTTTGGGGATCTCTGCCCTAACATGTGTAGCTAACCGAGCTCTATCTCCTCATCTGTGAGGAACATGTGTCAATGCTTCTGTACAAGCATGCTCTCACTGCCCATCAATGATATTTACAGCATCGGCAGTAAATCCCCATCGAGAGCAGCCCGCAGCTGCTGTGGACAGATGTTGTGTGGCACAGAAGCTGTTGTAAACCTAACCGACCTCTCAAACGTTTACGATTGGGGACAAAAACCAACACTGTGAATGTGACGGCGGGCATGCGAGAGAACCACAGGTTACATCAGTGTTGCTCAACCCTGCTCCTGATTGCACATTTTCTTTGTCTCCCCAATCAAACACTCATCAGCTCATTAGAAGAAACTCCAGGACCTGAAATGGGTGTCAGAAAGAGGAGACTTTCAAAACGTGGGGCCGGGTCCTCCGGGACAGGGCTGAGAAACACCGGGTTAGATGGACCACTCCGTTGTTAACATTCCAGGAGATCGGTTTCATTTTACTGTGCCATTCTGTACAGGAAATAGGGAAGAATGTGGGCTTGTTTAATTCCTTCAACAATTCAGGTGTTTTCCATGGACACATAATCCTCAGCTCTGTACAGACAAGGAGATAAGAATCTGGGATATTTCAACTATTTCTTTCATTCTGGCTTAATTAGGAGGGCAAATCCATGATAAAAGACGGTATTCCAGATTTAGTGGCTTTACAAAACACGACCATTCAGGATTAATCTATTTTTTTTTTTTGGATATAACTTGGATATAACCCTAAAATCAAAAGAAACTTTTTTTGCATTGTGATATTATTTTTATGAGAGCATATTTACCCATTTTCATTACTTTAAACAATATATAAAATATTATTTAAATTGTATGTATGTCATGGTAATCATTATTGTACTGCCTTTAATTTATATTAAATCACTGATTTAAGTTGGTTAAAAAACGACATTTTTTTACTATTCCATATTTATTTTTTATTTCATAAAAAATACTTTAGAAAGAATTATTACGAATAATCAAAAAAATGCTAAAAAGAAAAAAAGGTTGAGATTCATTACGGTAATATACATTTTATTTTTATTTTTACGTTATATAATTTATACTTTATATTTTTAACTCTCAGATACTGCGTGTCGATTTTTACGTTTTTAATTTCAATTAAATGAATGTACTATTTTTTAGTTCGATAATGTTTAGTATATAATGTATATTTATTTGATATTTTGTATTTATGGGATTTTATGGTACTAAATTATATTCACAAACTTGTTTTGTCAGCTGAACTCCTTCGACCTCATATTATTTTGAATATTATCACCCTGAGATTTTAAGTTAATATTTCAACACAAAATATTTCAACACATTCACAGTTCTCTAATGTCAATTAATGGTCACATGACATGCAGGCAAATAAATACTAAGTGTAATTCTACACTTAATATTAATGATAATACAATAATACAAATACTACATTTAAAGTGTTTCTTTTTTATTTAAAATTTGTATGATTTAATTAATTATTATATATATTTTTTTCAATTCCAAGTCTGTGCTAATTTCATCTAATATTTAATGTTTTTTTTCCAGTGTTATTTATTTATGTGACGATAATCCCCAAATAACTTAATATATTGTTAGAAAAGTTTGTGTCAATGATTTTCAGTTTAAATCAACAGTTTTTCAATAACTGAAGAATTTGTGCTAATATTGCTAATATTTTATTAGCAATTAAATAATATTGTTAATTAAAATGAAAATAATAAGCAATTAAAATAATAAAAAAATAACACCCTGCTAATATTTAATTTAATTTAATATTTAAAGCTAACATGACTTGACTTGACTTGTAAAGGCAACATGACTTGATTTGCCATGAGACCTTTAATTATTGATTATTGATGTTAATTGTGACCTTTACTGGCAGTTCTCTCAGCATAAGGCTGTTGTCTTTCACACAGATGTGAGTGTGTGTGCCAGTAACCCGTGTCAGAACGGTGGCACCTGTGCGGAGGCTCTGAACCAGTACAAGTGCACCTGTCCACACAACTGGAGCGGGAGTCAGTGTCAATACCAGACGCAGACAGGTCTGTTTCTCTAATCTCTTCTACATGTGCCAATGGATGAGGCTCGCTCTGAGCGTTTGCAAGTTGTAATGCATTCAAAAACATAGCCTATATAACACACACCTTCATTAGGTGTCAAATCATGCGGCTCATACGAGGACACATGCTAATTCATGCTAGAAGCACGCTAACAACAAGAATTAGAATATAGAAGAGTACTAGAATATTATAAGAGTTTGAATATTATAAGAGTGATGTATGTCATACACACGTGCTCGGGTTATATTACCTACAGTACAACTCTTATTATTGAAGTCAAAACTAATGTGTTCTGTTACTTTGTATCTGTTACCGTGCACGGATGGAGAAGAGACTTTTAATTTAGTTTAAAAAAATGTTTAAGCTAATTCATTAAATTGAATTTATTTTAAAAAAATCTCAAATATTAATGCGTAAATTCATCAAGTAATGCACTACTTTACTCGTTACATCAAAAAAGTAATCTGATTACATAATGCACATTACTTGTAATGCGTTACCCCAACACTGCCCACTAGGTGGCAACTTTTGCAACACATTTATATTTACTTTTTCCTGAAAATGTAAAAAAATACTTTTGCAATTCTAAATGTGCCTGCTAGTGTAGCAGAAATGACACACTTGACCTTTAACCTGTGATCCGGTCCATAAATGAAAGCATGCATGTGAATGTTTGTTTTCATTGCTGTATATGTGAGTGTTTGTGGGAGGTTAAACCTCTTCTCTTTACCATTTCCTCTCTCTCTATCTCTCTATCTCTCCCTCTCTCTATCTCTGTCCCTCAGCCCCTCCGGAGTGGAGTGTCATGAACGACCCGGCCTTCAGCCGCAAGCCTCGCTGTGCGAGAGTGGACCGAGCTCAACACTGCAGCTGTGACGCTGGCTTTCACATGAGCGGCACCTCCGACAACAGCATCTGTCAGGGTAGCTCCAGCATTCGTGGCTTCAAACAACCACATACAAGGATTTTCATTACATTTAATCATTTAGCAGATGCTTTTATCCAAAGGAACTTACAAATGAGGGACCTCGGCATGCATTAAAGCAGAAAAGATTAAACATCTCTGCAAAAATGCTAAATGTTGTATTAATAATAATAATAATTATAAGATGACATTTAGCGGTGCTTTAAATTGTCAGAAGTCCTCCTTTGACCTCATATTATTTAAATATCATCACCCTGAGATTTCAAGTTAATATTTCATTATTAATAATGTCAATTAATGGCCACATGACATGCAGGGAAATAAATACCAAGTGTAATACTGCACTTAATATTAATGATAATACAACTATATAAATGCTACATTTAAAGTGTTTCTTTTTTATTTAAAATTTGTATGATTTAATTAATTATTATCTTTTTTTATTATTTGGTTTTGTTCTCCTATAATCCACTAGACGGCACGAAACTCATCACACTTTTCTAAATATCCACATTTCAGGATGCACATGGAAAACGTGGATAGCTATTCCAATTCCAAGTTGATTCTGTGATAATTTCATCTAATATATTTTTTTTACAGTGCATATTTATGTAGCAAACGATAATCCCTAAATAACTATTTTTAGAAAAGGTCGTGTTAATGATTTTCAGTTTTGCTTAAGGTAATTAAAACAACAGTTTTTCAATATCTGAAGAAAATGTAAAAGTATCTAGTGGTAAAAGTGTCCCTGCTGGTATTGGGCTTATTCAGATGGTCATATAATTTATGAATTTTGGTGTCTACCTTATAGATAATTAGCATATTTAACAAATATAAAATTACATTTTTTTTCAAATTGCTAACAATTTCTGAAAGTATGGCTCAATTTCTTGAAACCCTACACACGAAACCACAAACCACGCACACAAACACATTCAAAACTATTTTAACTCTTCAAAAAATTGTGTTTTTGCATAGTAACTCTACACACAAACATCAAATTATTAGCCACATAAACACAAAACTACACACAAATGTGAAAAATGTTGTCTTTTGCTTGTTCAGTAGAGTCTACAGTATTACTTTTACTACTGTAAATCCAAATTACATTATTATGCCAATATTATTACAGCTTTCAGAATAATTTTTCAGTATTTTTGAAATATACAGTATATTTATTGAACCTAAAGAAATGATCAAAACAAACAGAATATAGTACAAACTTTGCTGAAGTTATTTTTTTGAACAAGTATCAACTTAGATGTTATGCAAAACATTACTTTAGCTAACTGTAATCGAATCATACTGCGGGGCAAAAGGCCAACTCATACATTTATATCATTATCAAATAAAATGCTTTTATGATTTTTTTCCCCCTCAAAATTTGCTCCTCCATTAATGTTCAATAAAAATATATTTTTCTGCAATCCTGAAAGTATTGAAAAGCACATTTCCCATAAGGCATTTTATGTATTTTTTGTCTGTCACTCTCTCCTGTCATGTAATCATATGTTGAGTTATTATGTGTCCAGATGTGAATGAATGTGAGGTGTTTAAGGCTGACCGTGGAGGACCTCTGTGTGGCCACGCCTGTGTAAACGTCCCGGGATCGTACCACTGTTCCTGTCCCACCGGATACAAGCTGCTCGCTGACGGAAGAAGCTGTGAGGGTGAGAGAGAAACACACACTTAAAAACAACGCTTCAGATTTGAAGTGTTTTACAGCCATTGGAAAAAGTTCAACCAAAAATAAACACTGACCTTATTCACTCGTCCACATTTCGCTCCAAACCTGAGTTCCTGCTGAAAGAGCCTCTATTCTTAGTTGTATGAATCTGAATCTGAACACACTCTGTAGAAGTCATTTGGACACCTTACAAAGACCTCCAGGGGTAAATGAAGCTGGTAGATGAAGACAAACAGTGCGGATGTGGAGGGAAATCGTTTGACTCAGGTTTTGGCTGGTGAGTTGGAGAGCAAAGGTGAGGGAGTTCTTCTGGCTGGTGTTTCAGTGAGCTTGATATGAATCAATCCTGCAAACGATTTCACACAAACCCGCCTCTCCTCACTCACTCGATTTTGCTCCAGATGAATATTGTCGGTGTTACAGGGCTTGAATTTCAGCGTGAGATTGTGCATAATTTTACTAATTCCCACAGATTTTGTCCTCACACTCGAAGTCCAGCACATAAAGCCGTATCTCAGAACTAAATGTAGTCTTTTTTTCTGCTTATTGCGCTTAAACTGTAAAATACACACAAAATAATATATGAAGAGTTCAGATGCAAAAGCCTCTAAGTGCCATTTGAAATTTTCTTCTAAAATGACCATTTTTATCAAGCTTGTATATTTAAGTTCATTAATTTCACTTAAATGGCAATGAAGATTACCTATTAATTGTCATTTAAGTGAAATTACTGAATTTAAATATACAAGCTTGATAAAAATGGTCATTTTAGAAGAAAATTTCAAATGGCATTTAGAGGCTTTTGCATCTGAACTCTTCATATATATATATATATATATATATATATATATATATATAATCAGTTATGTTTTAAGTGAACGTAAAGAGCTGAGGAATAAAACAAGTGGAACAGTCACTGCGTTTACATGCAGCCAATAACCCGTTCAAAACCGGGATATTAGCAATAACCCGGTCGCGAACGTCCATGTAAACACCGGCAAAAACCCGAAAAATGCTCATATCCCGGATTTTAAAAACCGGGATATTATACCTGGGGTACCCCTTTTCTAACCCGAATTTTTGGTCATGTAAACGCGTATCGGCATATCCCCATAGTGATTTGTGTTCTGCGCATGTTCTATTCGCAAGGAATCTTGGTCTTTTGAGTAGAGAAACTTCTCGGCGCATACAAAAATCCGCGTGCAGTATTCCGGAAGTAAACATGGCGAGACCAGGCGAGACACAGCACAGCATACTTTTGGAGCGAGCTCAGTAACGTTACCAGCATTATAGCGCAAACAAAGGCGATCGCTATCTGCCCCGAATTATTCATTATCCGCATACTGTTGCTATTTTTGACTTTGGATACAGGAAGAAGAATCGGAAATGACGCATTTTGCGTCTTAAGGTTGTCCGTACGTCTAGACGCTAACCGCGCGTCGCCGTTTACATCGGGATATTGCAATTCCATGTATACAGGAGAAACTCTCTCTGCTCACGCATGTAAACGGGTTATCCCTAATGTTTCAGAAACCCGAAAAGTGACCTTAACCCGTCCATAACCCGAAAATTGGCTGCATGTAAACGTAGTCAGTGTGCCTGGTCTTAAAGTGACAGCAACCTAATAAACCTGCTGGCAAATTATGGGTCATATTAAAAATATCTATATGTAGTTTTGCCCATGGTATCAATGTCAAAATTGTGGCAAGTGAAAATGCTGAGTGTCGAGTAACTTTGGAAGACAACTAGTGAGTTAAAAAGGTAATGTCAAGCCCTGGTTGTCAGTGACGCTCAGTGTTGGGGAGAAAAATAAATAGATACATTTCAATAGTAGCATCACTGTAAAAAAATATCTATATATATAGTAGTTGACCTCACTAATCAACTAGCAATATTTTGTTGTGTAAATTTGTTATATAAATGATGGTCTCTTCTTGTATTATTGGTATTCTTATATACAAATAGAAAGTTCAAAAGAACAGCATTTATGTTTTCGTAACATAAATGTCTTTACGGTCACTTTTTATCAATTTTATTCATCCTTGCTGAATAAAAGTACTATATACAATGTACTGTGCAATGATGCAGCACATTTAAATATGAGATATACAGATATATAGAAAAATGATAATATAATTATATTGTAAGGATACATAGTCTTTAGATTTAAATAGGTTGTAGCTTTAGTATTTTAACACGGGTGACGGTGTGTTTAAAAGATGATCTCGCCAGGAACACGTTTACGATCACACACCTGTACGCAAATCACATTTACAGTCAAAACAAGCAATCCCGCATGTTTCCAACTCACTATTTCCCTCTGTTCTTCTTCTCTTTCACTGCATTATTCCTCTGATGTCTCCTCTGCCTCCGGCGCTCCAGATGTGGACGAATGTCTTACACAACAGCACAACTGCAGCCGTGGCACCACCTGTATCAACACCGGAGGAGGTTTCCAGTGTGTGAACCCCGAGTGTCCACGCTCGCACGGCAACGTCAGCTACGTCAAGACGTCACCGTTGTGAGTGAGCACACACACACACACTGAACCGGACTGACTACCTTACTTTACAGCATTCCTGAAGGAGAACCTACTTTACACACATGATTATACCGTTGGCGAGTGGTGTGTTCTTTAAAGGAGTAGTTCACTTTTAAAAAAACTTTTGCTGATAATTTACTCCCCCTCATGCCATCCAAGATGTCCATGTCTTTCTTTCTTCAGTCAAAAAGAAATGAAGGTTTTTGATGAAAACATTCCAGGATTTTCTCCATATAATGGACGTCAATGGGAACCAAACGGTTCAAGGTCCAAATGAGAGTTTCAGTGCAGCTTCAAAGGGCTTTAAACGACACCAGACGATGAATAAGGGTCTTATCTAGCGAAACGATCGCTCATTTTTAAAAATAAATAACAAAGTTTATGTTTTATAAGCACAAATGCTCGCCTTGCTCTGTTCTGTGATGCGCGTTCGTGACTCTCCTGTTCGAACTTGTTCAACAAAATGAACGAATCATTTTCCGAGTCATTTTGTTCGTTGAATGAACCAAACGACATGAAAAAAATGTATTCATTTTGATGAACGAGTTTGAACAGGAGAGTCACAGAACAGAGCAAGGCGAGCATTTGAGCTTATAAAACTTAAACTTTGTTATTTATTTAATTGAATGAGTGATCGTTTCACTTGATAAGACCCTTATTCATCGTCTGGAATCGTTTAAAGCCCTTTGAACAGTTTGTAGTTTGTACTGAAACTCTCTTTTGGACCTTGAACCGTTTGGACCCCATTGAAGTCCATTATATGGAGAAAAATCCTGGAATGTTTTCATCAAAAACCTTAATTTCTTTTCAACTGAAGAAAGAAAGACGTGGACATCTTGGATGACATGGGGGTGAGTAAATTATCAGCAAAAGTTTTTTTTTTTAAAAGGGACTGATGTGCAGTATTTCAAACACAGTTAATGAGCTAACGTTGATGTTCTGTCCTCCACCACAGCCAGTGTGAAAGAAACCCCTGTCCCATGGAGAGCCGGTCCTGTCCGTTCGCCGCCAAGACCATTTCTCACCACTACCTGTCCCTGCCGTCCAACCTGCGCACCCCGGCCACCCTGTTCCGCATGGCCACCGCGACGGCCCCGGGTCGGCCCGGCCCCGACAGCCTCCGCTTCGGCATCGCGGGAGGAGGAGACTCCAGAAACACGTTCGTGATGCAGCGCTCGGACCGTCAGACCGGAGAGCTGATCCTCGTCCGGCCCATGCCAGGCCCACAGGAGCTCAGCGTGGAGGTGGAGATGTCCGAGTACGCCGAGCGCACCTTCCAAGCCAAACATCTGGCACGGGTCCACCTCCTGATCTCACCCTACGAGTTCTGAAGAAAGGCGGCTCGCTGTCCCAATCTAGAGTTATGTTTAGACTCCAAGAGGAAAGAATGTTTTCCTTATTGCTAAAGCTGAATGATAGAGTTGTTCTCGAGAGGCGGCTCGGATGTTGACGTCGGGATGGCGCGGAAATGAAAATATGGGAAAGTCATGCTCAAATGGAAGTCAAATTAATATTCTAAGGTAAGGCTGTCAAACGATTAATCGCGATTAATCGCATCCAAAATAAAAGTTCATGTTTACATAATATATGTGGGTGCACTGTGTATAATTAATTTGTATATATATATATTTATATTTATATATATAAATACACACAAATGCATGTATATTTAAGAAAAAAATATTATTTATATGTGAAATATTTACATTTATATATAATATAAATTATATATAAATGTATATACAGTATATACATGAAAATATATATAGCTTAAATATTTCTTAATATAAGCATGTGCAAAAGCAAATAATTATACACAGTGCACCCACATATATTATGTAAACACAAACTTTTATTTTAAATGCGATTAATCGCGATTAATCGTTTGACAGCCCTATTTTAAGGTAATAAGTAAAGAAAAATACTTTTGCTTTATCCTGCTGGTACATTTGCGGTTAAAGGTGAAGCGTGTAATTATTTTCTCTGTTAAAATACTTACATTTATTTGTTTTTAAAACCAAATTTTAAAACCTGCACAGATAAAATGAATGCTGTATGTCCAGTGCAATCACAAAATAAAGCATGCATCTTAGATGCAGATGTGTCATTTTAAAGATTAATAATCGCATTAGGTCATATCCATCCTCAAAATTTTAGATCTCTTAAATGATAATTAAGACTTTTGTAATACCATTTAAGATACTTAATCTAACGTTTGGTGTTGCTTACGTCACAAAAATCACACAATTGTACTCATTCATTCAAGAACTACAGTAATGGTCAAACATAAAACATTTTACGTGGTAAGCAATAAAGGTTAATGCAAGTGGGAAAAATAGTACAGGAAAGTGCATTATGCACATGTTTTAGAAAAAGAAAAAAAGTGGGAATTCCTGGGAATTAACAACAAGGAGAGCTTTATGATTGGTTCAGTCAGCGAGAAATGACCATGTGACCATGCTGAAGCGCTAGAGAGTCTAAAAGAAACACAAAATGAGCTAAACCTGTTGAACCGAGCGGCGAGTCGTTCCTTGTTTGCATTACCTTCTTTAGATTCAGTAAAGTTAACTTCAGCTTGTAAATATGTGAGGTTTAGATGACTGAAATGAACAACACTTCTTAGCATCTGCCTACAGTACATGAAAAATGGCCTGTTTTTAATTATTGTTCCAGTATGTTTGTTGGCTGTTTTATAATAAGATCAACAAAGTCAGATTACTCAAAAGTTTCCATTTGAGTAGGATATATTGCTCTTCATGTCTGCTGCTCATTCTAGTGTATATCAGGATATTGACATAAATGGCTATTTCACACGTTATTGTGTTTTATTTCTCTGTCTTGCACACACGTGTTGAACGTTTCTTAATTAAAGTCTGAGTTTTGATGTCTTTCTCTGGTTTCTTTGATCCTTCACAGCAAATTAGCAATCGATTAATCTGGGGTCCATAAGTTTAAAAAAAGAAAAAGAAATTAATACTTTTGTTTTGTTAAATTAAAGACAGTCAGTAAAGATATTTATGTTCGAAAAGTTTTCTATTTCAAATAAATGTTTTTTTTTTTTTGGTGTTTTTTTTTTAACCCTGTTCTGTCTATTCTCAATCTCATATTTTAGTTTAAATAAGTATTGAAAATCTTTGGAATCAAATCTGAAGCTAACCTTAAAAATTAGAGGAATGCTGGGGACAATAACAATCAGGAAATTAAAGAGAATTCCTCAATGTGTTTTTCAATTACGTGTTTGCTAGAAAGAGAAAAGGAAAGTAATGTTGACCACATGTGGTTGGCCACCCCCTTCTCTCTCTCTCTCTCTCTTGTGCTTTAACTTGCAATAAGATGATCAAAAGAACCACAAGCTTCCAGAAGCACATGTTCAGGACGGCCGTTTATGACAATGCACTTCAACCGTAAAATCTCGGCATAATTATTATGAAACATCTCTTCTCTCAGTCCAACGAACCACTCTGAAGCTTCTGAAGGTTTTAAGTACAGTAGGATTTGCCAAAGAAAACTTAAGGGCCAAAGTCATCATTTAAGTTTCACTACAAGAAATAAACATGGACAATTTGAGGGCAGAAGAGATAAGCAAACATTTAAACGAAAGGAATCATTTACTCACCCTCGTGTCGTTCCAAAACCTGAATTTCTGTCTTCCTTCTGTGGAAAACAGATGGTTTTCAGGAATGTTTAAGGTGCTCTTTTCCATCCACTGAAAGCATATAGAGAAAAAAGCATTAATGTTCTCACAAAACTATCTTTTTATTTCATGATACAGTAGCTTTGTGTGAGGAACTCACTGTCATTCAGCAATAGTATGCAGTAAACATCTAGTGTTTGAGATTGAGTTGTGCATGTGTGTTTTTGTAAATTAGTCATTATTTTGGACTGGGATATGCCATGCATCAGTAAAACCACATGTGTTTACCATTGGAAAAGTAGATTGTTATCTTGCCTGTGTTTAGTTCTGGTCATGGTACAGTTGTGTTTTGTTTGTCATGTTCCTTGGTTTAAGACTCAAAGTTCACGGATTAGCTGAAAGACTCTTATACGGACTTGTGCTTGTTTTGAGAGGAGAAAAAGCTTTCCCCTTCGTTTTATCAACAACAACAACAATAAAATATGATGCTGAATTAACCTTAACCTAATAATATCTTATCTTATTTAAGGTAAGCGAATGGAAATGAAAAGACAAACACTTTTACGGGCAAATTGCTTTAGATTCCTTAAATTATAAATTATAACATTTATAAATCATACCAAAATTATCAGTATTCCATCCATTGTTTTGATCAAGTGACGTTATATGAAAAAGTGCGGTACTTACCATTTGGTTAGGGATGCCCCCTTGTGGCTTCACTGAAAATAGATGAAAATAATAAATAAAACATTTTAAAGGCCTAGTTTCACAGACAGGGCTAAGAGCTTAGCTTTTACAAACCTTTTTTTAATGGTGTGCATCTTGAGACAAAACAATGATGTAAAGTCTTTTTATTTTTATTGTTAATTCAAAATGGCGTCTAACCTGACTAAGGTTGACGAGGAACGAAAATAGATACTCCACTACACCTACTTAAACGCTCATTGTGATGAATGTGTTCATTCACGAAACTCTTCTCAGAGAAATATTTGTAATATTTGGTAAAGTATTTACTAATCTAAAAGAATGACCTTCATTTACAAACTTATCTTTCAGAATAGACTAAATGAAATGACAATGTCATGGTCAATCAAATTATCAGATGTGTTCTCACCTTCAGGACACTGTGAACAACATATGATAATAAAACCCAACTCGACGCCTCCGAATTCACGATTTGACTAATAAAGAATCTTTATTGCAACCCACATTGTTTAACGTGAATGAAAGATGGATAAATATTAATGTAGACATAAAACAGACAAGACCTGAGCTTTATGGGACACCAAATGTGCTTTGTTCTTTGAATAATCCTGTGAGCTCACATTCGAGGAGACTACCTGATTGCTACAGAAAAGGCAATGAAAAACACTGTAAACTAAAGCGTTTTTATAAAGCAAACAAAACAGTAATACATGAAGGACAAGGTCAGCATCATACAGATAAATTAAACACATCACTGCATCCCATGAACAAAAGAAACCACAATAACTTAAAGTGCGCTTTATAATATACACAATTCATAAGTTATTTCACATGTTTTGTTTCATCTCAAGGACACATTTAGGAAATAAAAAGACATATTTCGGAAGTTTAACAGTCATCCTGCAAGGTAAAGCACACATCGTTCTGTTAAGCAGACATGTCACAGAATGTCCAACCGAGACCAGGGCCGATTTTACTGTTACCGCAGAACAAAACTCAAGAACAGAAGTGTCTTAAGGCTTCAGTATGCATCTACACACAGATCCAAGAGTTGTACGCTTTTCCTCAAAAAGAAAAATAAACATGTAAAGGAATATTTCACCAAAAATGACTTGTTGAAATGTTGTTTCAAACCCATATAATATGAAATGCAAAAGCTGCGCGCCTTTATGCTACTTAATGCCTACAACCAAAGTTCAAGCTCAAGAAAATGCATCTCATGTGCTATATTCAACTCAATAGTTTTGTGAGGAACAGACCAAAATATAAGTTATTCACTGCTCTTAAATCTCATTCACAAAAGTTTTTAGATTGCATGATGTAAGAGAATGCTGCAAAGACGAATGAATATTTAGCTCTGTTCCTCACAATAAGCTATCAAATGATTTCAGAAGACTTGCACAAGTCGTATGCACTACTAAATTTTCTTTCAGAACTTTCACGGTATGAATATGAGGCCAAATAAATAATCACAATTTCGATTTCAGAGGAAAAAGTTGAGCTGGGCTCTGTGCAAAACATAAAACAACTTCATACAATTATTCAGAATATTTATGAAAAATTAAGAATCATTCTGCGTATTTAAATTACTCCCTGCACAAATACAAATTCGACACACCGACAGACGTTCTACTATTCACATCATGTGCTGAAATTATAGACGAAATGTTTGAAATAACACTTTATAAACAGCCAAAGAAATGAAGACGACGCTTTGGTCAACTTGGAGTTCCTTATCAATGTTTTTCAATATCAAATGACACTCACACAAAACAAACCCTTTTGAATAATACATAATCTCTGCATATGATCAGTTGCTCATCACGAAAGTTTAGAAACGCAGACCGTCGTCACTTTATACAGATCAATGTTGACTTTAAAGTCTTCTGGACGTTTAAACAGTTCAGGAAAAAAAGAGGTATCACCTCACATAAAGTTCAGGTAGTACGGCGTCTAGATCATCTAGAATGCGTCCACCTGGTCAGCACGATTCTTTCAATGTTCCCAAAACCCACCAACCAAACGGACCAGAGGAAGAGTCTGTGGCTCTCTGGTGAGGGTCAGAGGCCAGGGATAGGAACAGCGGTTTGGTTGATCTCTGGAGCTTTGCTTTCACATCCTCACTCCATTTTAGACATCTCATACTTTGTGGTCATGATCTCCTGTTGAAAATCATGTATTAATTAATCAAATTGTATATGTAAATATGATACATAAACAATGCATGCTGCTATGTTTAATGCACATTTCTTTTCAATTTCCATTTTTATTTAATTTCCAACATTAATACTTTGCTGTTCTGTACCACACTGCATACAATGATGCAATATAACAATTAAAAAAATGGCATCATGTGAGGACTCATTATTTTGTCTACCCTACCAATCCCATTCCAACAGCAAAAACAGTAAGAAAAAAATAAAAGCTACGGTATATTTGAAATGAGTATACCTACCTCATCTGAGTCGAGAAGAACAGGAAGAGCTCTGAGAATATGAGATATGAATAATTAGAAATTGACATGGGAAGTTTTTTCTGGTAGAGAGCAGAGGGTGTGTGTGTATGTGGGTATTTAAGGGTATGTATGTGTGTAAAACAGAAAATGACCTACACATCAGAAAGAGAGGTAGGAATATTATCCTCCACCCACTTCAAGTCTTCATCCTGCAACGATCAAATTATTCTTGTTGCATGAATAATTTTTACATTTATTGATATTTATTATATTTTTATTATGGACAGGATATATATATATAGAGAGAGAGCTGCACAATTAATCGTTTAAAGATCACAATCTCGATTAAAACACCCATGTGACGATAACAACTGAACATCCAAATCTGCATTTACCCCGATACTAACCCAGAGAGAGCCTATAGGTATATAAAACAACTTCACAAACAGTCTTACAATAATTCATATCATCACAGAAGTACTGAGATAAAAATGTATAACTCGGATATAAACACTGATGTCTACGGAAGTGATGAAAGTAAAGCAAATCACCTTTTGAAAGTAACTTGACGCCTGAAATAAAGATTGTATCAATTACATTTTTACACCAGTAGGTGGCGACAAGTGACAGGTAAAAAGGTATTTTCAGCATCAGAAAGATTTCTTATTATTGTTATCAATGTTGAAAACATGGAAAACCATGATACATTTTTTCATGAATCTTTGATGAACAGAAAGTTCAGCATTTAAATAAATAAACAATCTTTTGAAACATTATAAATGTCTTTACTGTCACTTTGATCAATTTAATGCACTCTTGCTGAATAAAAGATTGCTTGAAAATGTTGATTTTTTTTACGTTACTGTAAAAATGTATTTTAACATTTTTTACAACTAAATGGTGTCTGGTGATGAGTTAACTGACCGGATTAGCGGCTGCAGGCTTCACTGTTCCATTGGTTTCTGTCTTTGCTGCTCTCAACTTTATCCCATCAGCTGAAGATGAAAGAATGCATATTAGTTAACCAACAATTTTCATATAAAGGGATAGTTCACTTTGAAATACATTTTTGGTATGTTTTAGCTTACCTCAAGGGCATCCAAGATGTAGGTGTCTTTATATTTTATCAGATATTTTTGATATTTCTATCAGTCATATAATGAAGGTCTATGGTCACCACCTCAAAGAGCATGCACAGAGAAGTCCAAATTAAACATGATTTAATGACTCGTAAATATAAGTACACATTGATGGCCCAAGACACGAAACGAGCGGTTTGTGTGAGAAAATGAACAGTATTTATACATCTGCTCTTTGAGGTGGTGACCATAGACCTCCATTATATGACTGATAGAGAAGAACAGTTTGACATAAAATATCAAAATTGAAACTACTGTGGAAACAAAGACATCTACATCTTGGATGCCCTTGAGGTAAGATAAAACATACCAAAAATGTATTTCAAAGTGAACTATCCCTTTAACACCATTTCTACACAGTGCAATAATATACAGTGAAGACATGATGACAAAAAAGTGTTACTGACCAATATTTGCAGACACCAGGAACTCTTCAATCTCCTCATCATCCGAGTCATCAATGAGCGGTGTGAACGCATACCTACACAAAGAGCACATAGATGCTGCTTTAGAAGAAACACAGGATTTGGACCTTGAAGATGATATGTTCAGTACGCTTGCCTTTGGTTGTTGGCAGACGGCCTCCACAGAAACATGATGACCAGCAGAATGATGGAGAAGAGGAACCTCCAGAAAGCATCGTCCACCCACAGCTCCATCCAGTCCTGCTCATAAACACACAACAACCAGTTTCAGGTGTTCTGGATCTGCTCCAATCTGAGAAGAGCCGTAACCACAGAGAGTTCGGATACTCACCGCCTGGCAGTCGGATAACCGGAACTTCTTTGTTGTCCAAACCATGAAAATGATGGAGGCTGAAACACAACACATATACATCAACTTTGACTGGGTTTCATCTTTTAACTCACTTCAGTTCATGCCTTATACTCACCGATAACAGCAAAGATGAGCGTGTTGGTGAAGTGTCTGTACAAAGACAACTTCACAGGGTTTCTCCTGAGCTTTAGAGTCTTTATGGTTTGTGCCAGACTGACAAATATGTGAGATATAGTCAAGGAAATATTGACTAGGAATAGTCTGGGTTGTTATAAACCTCATTTTTGTGCATAAAATGCCGTCAATTATCACAGAGGGGGAAACAAATAAATACATTAGAATAGAATAATGATGGAAATATGCAACTATCACACTGTTCAAAAGTATAACCATGCACATACAGTTGTGCCCAGAATTAATCATACCCCTGGTAAATATGATAAAAAAATGTTTTAAAATATATATATATATATATATATATAATGTTTTTTTTAAAAAAAAAATTGCATCGTTTATCCTGTTGATCTTTCATTAAAAAAATTGGCAAAAAAATCTAACTTTCCTGTGAAGTAAAAGATTTAAAAATGGGGGAGAAATCACATTATAAAATAAACACGTAGATAAAATAAACAGGAGATTGCAAAAAGGTGTTTAATTAAAGTGTATGAATAATTGTGGCCAACGTGTTTTGGAGAAAAACATTTATTTTATAATGTGATTTTGCCCCATTTTTAATTCTTTTACTTCACAGGAAGGTTAGATTTTTTTGCCATTTTTTTATTTGATCTTCAATTTTAATTTAATTTAATCACATTATAAAATAAATGTTTTTCTCCAAAACATGTTGGCCACAATTATTCATACCCTTTTATTAAATATCTTTTTGCAATCTCCTGTTTATTTTATCTACATGTTTATTTTATAATGTGATTTCCCCCCCACTTTCAATTCTTTTACTTAAACGAAAGGTTAGGATTTTGCCAATTTTTTAATTAGAGATCAAAAGGATAAACAATGCAGATTTATTTTTTACAGACATTTTTTATCATATTTACCAGGGGTATGATTAATTCTGGGCACAACTGTATATGAATGTAAGCACTTCTAGCTACACAAGTTTTTTTATATTATAATATGCATATTTATAATATATTTAATAATAATAAAATACTATGTTTTGGTATGCAATCAGGTTGAGTTGACTATTCAAGATCAAGATACACTCCAATTCAAATGTTTGGGGTCAGTCATCATCAGTAAAAAATTTTAACCCTTTTGAAAGAAGTCTCTGAAAGAACTTGAAAGTTTTCTATTTCAATATAATATAAAATGTATGAATAAAATGCATTTCTTATTATTATCAATGCTGAAAACAGTTGTGATGCTGTTTGAAATTTTTCAATTTTCTGAAATTTCTTTTAAATAAAATCTAACTGACCCCAAACTTTCGAACTGTAGTGTGGTGCTAAAATACACAAGCTTGCATTATATGGATATTTACAGTAAACATGGCGTATTGATTGTTTGTATTGTGATTTTATATATCATTTTTGATTAATTGCCTAGTGTTGTGTTGGGGATTTTTAACACCATGGGTCTGAGGGAAAACGAAATTTCAATCTTCTTTATGTTCTATACATGGAGTAAGAATTGCCAAATAAAACTGAACTGATTTACACAGTGAAGGACAAGGACATTTTAAGCTTTGTGCTCAGCAAGAAAGGTATAAGGCATCATGCAGGAAGAAATATGGCCGTTACAGCACAATACACACATTGTGAGGGGACAAAGAAGACACAAACACGGCTCCCTAGAAGGATATCCACCAACACAGAGAGGAGTCAAGCAGAGCCAGGGGAATGTTGGCTAGCAGGGCAAGGTCAGAGTCTTTAGCCTGAGAGAGAGAGAGAGAGATGCACAGGGGCGGGACAATAAGGCATAGCAAACAGCAGGAACGAGTTCTTCTCCAATATAAACATACACCTTGTAAAACCCTTCTAAACAACATATGCAATGCAGAATAAGTCATTTTAAACACGGTTAGGTTATTGGTGACACTACAATAAGGTCTCGTTAGTTAATGCATTGCCTAAAATGATATAAACAATGAGCAAAAAGCATTTATTCATCTTTGTTAATGTTAGTTATCATTTCTTTTCACCGTGCATTAACTAATGTTAACAATTATTCTGATTTCTGTTTTAATCATTCTGATTATTTTAATTTCTTCCATGTAAAGCACTTTGAATTGCCACTGTGTATGAAATGCACTATATAAATAAACTTGCCTTGCCTTGCCTAACAACTTTTGATGTAAATGTTAAAATTGACATCAACTAAGATTAATAAATGCATTTAATGTCGAGACCTAATGACACCTCATTGTAAACTGATAATCTAACAGGTTTGATGAACCCATCGGAAGGATATGAACCAGATGGCTGAAGAATCAAACATAGCTAGTATAACATAAGTGATGAGGGCTGGTCCATTATCTCGACCCTTAAAGATCAACATACAATCACATTCATTATTCACAACAGATAAAATGCCTGAAACTCTAAGCCCTAATGACGTCTCATTGACATTTATTAGAAGCAAATTGGCAGTTTAAATTATGCAGTTGCGTTTTAAAATGCTCCAGGATGTCATCTTTACCCCAGTGATCCTCAGAACGCCCTCAACTGCAGCGATTGAGAAGTAAAGCACACCCAGACCCACCACTCTGTGCATGACGGTGCCTAAACGTGGTCTGAGGACAGAAAAACATCATCATCTCACGCTCTATAATCATCCTGATATCTGCGAATCAATGCTTTCGTCACTCACTTGACAATGCCGTACCCAAGACTGACGATGATGACGAGCAAACGGGCCAGAGTCCTCTTCAGAGCGGAGATGAGCTCGGCAAAGATCAGAAGACCCTGAGCTGGAGAGAAGACAAACTATTAACTATAAAGAGAGTCAACTATTAAACAGAGAATAATCCTATTGGTCTATTTCAAGTTTGTTTTTCTGTAAAAATATCGATCCAAGTGTCACTAATTTTAAAGAAAGATGGCATAAGGACACTAAAACATTTTACAAAAAAAGTTTGTTAAATTTTACTTAAAACAATTCTTCTAGTGTTAAAAATTAAGATACATTTTGGGGTCAAATAGTAAAAAAAATTAATACTTTTATTAAGCAAAGATGCATTAAATTGTTCAAAATTGGCAGTAAAAGATGTATAATGCTAGTATGCTACAAAAATATTTCTACTTCAAATAAATGCTGTTCTTTTGACATTTCTGTTCATCAAATAATATCATGGCTTCTACAGAAATATGAAGCAGCACAACTGTTTTCAACATTGATAATAATAATAAATGTTTCTTGAGCAGCAAATCATCATATTAGAGTGATTTCTGAAGGATCAAGACTGGAGTAATGATGCTGAAAATACAGCTTTGACCACAGGAATAAATTACAATATAATATGTATTACAATATTTGAAATAGTCATAATATTTCACAATATTAATGTTGTTTTACTGTGTTTGCTCAAATAAATACAGACTTTATGAGCTAAAGCGACTTTTTTAAACAACATTAAGAAATTTTACCGACCGCAAACCTTTGAATGGCAGCGTACATCTAATAAAAATGAGAAAATATCCTACATGACACAATTTGATCTCACGCTACAGTTTCTCAGACAGTTTTACAATATGTGTAACTTAAATATGTCCATATTTGTTTGGCCATGGTAGGGGAAGTTATGAAATTGAGAAAGAAAGTGTGTTAGAGTGTATTCTGACTAACATGCAGATCCCACGTTGTTAGTGTTCTGATATTCAGCACAGAAGACGGCCTTCTCTATCATGCCCAGAAATATGACTCCTGCAATCCAGAACTGGATCCTCAGCAGATCTTTCCAGTAGCAGGACGACCAGACGAACCAGAGCAGAGCGTACAAAATGTACACCATACACATCACCATGTAGAACTGAAGAAAAGAGACAGAAAATGTGTTAGCCAGTTTATACAACACCGTTTCAAACAAAAAAAATTGTCTTTTGGCAGTTCATTTACTTTACAACAGTGATTTGGGGACCTGAAAACGCCAACTTTGGAAAACAAAGTTTTTGAAAATGATACCGTTATCGTCTCCTTGTAAACTACAAAGAAATTGTGTGTTTCTTCACAAAATGACATCGCCAGCTAGTGGCCTGGCAGCAGAATACAACGTTTGTAGTCATTTTCACAAACTTTTACCTCTTGAGTACATTGTCGTCACTTTTTTTTTTTTTTTACGATTAAGATTTTAGCATTCACCAGATTAAAACCATCCACTTAGAAAAGTAAAAGCACATCTGTCCTCAACCAGACACGGGATTTAAGCTTTCACTCATGTTTACAGCACAAATGTGTCAGGATAAACTTAATAGGGCTTTCAATTGTTTTAATTATGGCTTTTGATAGTAAAAGTTACCCTACTGTTAAAAAGATTTTGCAAGATTTTTTTAAAAGGAATTAAAGGATTAGTTCACTTAAAAAAAAAAAACTTTTCCTGATCATTTACTCACCCCCATGTCATCCAAGATGTCCATGTCTTTCTTTCTTCAGTCGAAAAGAAATTAAGGTTTTTGATGAAAACATTCCAGGATTTTCTCCATATAATGGACTTCAATGGGGTCCAAACGGTTCAAGGTCCAAATGAGAGTTTCAGTGCAGCTTCAAAGGGCTTTAAACGACACCAGACGATGAATAAGGGTCTTTTCTAGCGAAACGATCACTCATTTAAAAAAATAAGTAAAAAACTAAGTTTTATGAGCACAAATGCTCGCCTTGCTCTGTTCTGTGATGCGCGTTCGTGACTCTCCTTTTCGAACTAGTTCATCAAAACAAATTTTTTTTTTAGTCATTTCATTCATTCAAAGAACAAAATGAACGAAATGACTCGAAAAAAGATTCATTCGTCACACACAGAACAGAGCAAGGCGAGCATTTGTGCTTATATGGAGAAAAATCCTGGAATATTTTCATCAAAAACCTTAATTTCTTTTCGACTGAAGAAAGAAAGACATGGACATCTTGGATGACATGGGGGTGAGTAAATTATCAGCAAAAGTGAACTTTTAAAAGTGAACAACTCCTTCAATATTGAATGAAGGCATTCATATTTTATTAAATAAATGTAGCCTTGGTGAGCAAGAGACTTCTTTCAAAAATATTTAAAAATCTCACCAACCCCAAACTTTTGAACTATAGTGTATATTTAATTATAATACTGCATATTATATTATTAACATATATATATGTTATTATAACTCTGATCATATTGCACCAATAAACAAATGACACAAAACCGATGAGCAACTACTTACGATCATGAGAGGCCATTCAGTGACAGAGAGAAAGCCGTGGGTTCCCTTCATCATAACACTGACTGAAACACACAATTTAGATAAGATGCAATGAGAAAACATGACATAACTGCACAGAAACACCTTATTAAGCAGCTAAATATTCATGCATCTACAGTGTGATAAGATCAGATATGGTAATTATGCCTACAAGTTAAATTCCAGTTGAAACCGTCTTGTTTGATTGGATGGATTGACACCACCAGCAGGAAGGGCCCGTCCCTCCAGGTCGTAGCAATCACATTTTCCTTCCAACAAACAAATGATGTGCCATTATGTTACAAATCTTTTACTCTCTCAATCTTTTAATGCAGGCAAACACTCCATATGTTATGTCCAAGAATGTCTCACCTTTGCTTCGGCCTCAGCAACAGGAAAACTTGTTAATTTTCCTTCCTAATGTTAAAAAAAAACAAAATATGTTTCTCTTCAATATTTGGAGAACATTGGAGAAGCTGGTCAAAAGTTAACGGCAACTACCTGGAGCTCGCCATCCACTGCAGCCGTTTTCAGTGTTTTCGGTTCTGCTTTTGATTTCTGCAGAGAAATATGGAATAGACAACATTAAAAAAGCAAGTAACACTTGATCTCCAAACATGCAATTCTACAATAAAGAATAACATCAGCTCATTGTCAGCAATTGAAAGAGGTTGTAAACAAGACACTCATTTGACATTATTGTGAGCTATTTTTGTAAGTTGAATTGCCTTTAAATTATGTTGATTTTAATGTTTTAAGATGTGAGAATGATACTTCTTTCACATTGTAATATTGTGTGTGTGTTTGCATATAAAATGCTAAATAAATGTGTTTTTTTGGGGGGTAAAACTTCGATAGTAAAATGTGAACAGTATTTTTGACTTTTTAAATAGAAATAAATATAAAATAAACATACAAATTTGATAAAAATCAAATAAACTTAAAAACACAAACAAAAACACAAAATGAGAAATATGTCCTTGCTTCAACTAACTCAAATAATATTTATTTAAGGTGAAGTACTAACTTTACTAAACCTGAAATAAAATGGTAACAGTTAACAACATTAGACAATAAAAATGTTCAAGTTCACAGTGTATTACCTAATGATCTTAAAAATGTATTAGTAAATGTTGAAATAACATTAAGATTAATAAATGCAGTAGAAGTATTGTTCATTGTTAGTATGTTAACTAGTGTCATTAAATAATGAATGAAAGCTAATTAGAAATACTTAAAATAATCAATAAAAGTGACAAAAACACATAACATAATTATTAAAAGTTAAACTAAAAACTGAAAATATAAAAAGAAAAATAACATTTTTTCTTAATAGTATACACTAAATAATACTTAAACAACACTAACCTGGACCCACACTTATTGACTCACAATAAAAAATGTGACTAAATAATTCAAGCAAGCCGATTAAAAATGATGCAATAGCAGCTACAGTTCTGAATGAGATGAAGTGTTGCAAACGTACATTAAACATGGGGAAGATGTGCATGTCACTGTTGCAGGAAATGTCCCTGTATTTGTGCTGAATATACTCTCCGGGTCCGAGAGGGTTCGGGTCTATACTCATGCCTCGACTCAGTGGCGTCTTTTCATACATTTCCTGAGCGAGCAAACAAACGAAAGATCAACAAAGCAAGAGCATCGCACACAGCTGGATTTCAGAAACATATTACAGGAGCCACTCACTTCAATATTGTTGTACTCATTGTGACATGGGTAATGCTTCAAAAACCACTGAATGGAGAACGTCACTTCCTCTGGGCAATCAAACGATGTCACTGCAAGGAGAATAAAGACCGTACCTCACTATGCAGTTAATAACATTCATAATAAATTAATGTTTTTATTTAGCATCATCTTTGATTTATGCAAAAAACACACACACACAAAAACAGATACCTTTCAGTTCAATGTCAGTGCCCTTATACATTGATTTTCTTAACAATAAAGGTCTTGATGTCTAGAAAAGAGAATAGTGAGTTACTGAAAACAACACAGTACATATACATTAAACATACAACCTTTCAACAGTTTCTTTCAGAGAAAGAGCTTGCTAGTAAATTAAACTGCTGTGATGATGTGGCATTGTCTTACTATGGCAGCCACTGGAAACCTTAGTAGAAAAATTAGACAGGTCTTTAAATATTTGATAAGACCTTGTCATAAACTTGTAACACAGATCATATGAACAATCAGGTGATAGTGTCACATTCAAACGTAATAAAGTTAAATCCTCAGTTTGCAGGAAAAGGCTCCATTTATTGCTGTCTATCAGATACAGCAAATAGTGACAAATGTATCAACACCTTGCTTCTTTGCATTGTGTCCTGCGTGTATAATGATTAAACTGGGTGACTTATATTGTAAATACAATCATTTATGCCTGGCACATCATAGCAGCCTGCTACATGTCCCAGAAATAACAAATTACAACCATCTGATCATGACAGCATTATTCAATATCATATTTCAAATGGGGCTCATTATCGCAGCCCTTTATGCCAGTTAAATTAGTTAAAAAGACACAATATTATGTTTTGGGGAGCTGTATTATGAATCACAGAGCTACTATGACTCTGACTGATTCCCCCATGTAAACACAGCAGCGTTAACGTTACACTTCAACAATTTAGCAGTATTTCATCATCTGAATGACTCCGACAGCCGTCTCATAACGATTTAATCTAAATTCTAGGGGTTATCTTACTAACAGTAACGTAAAAACTCTGCGTAATCTATGAAATAAAGATGCCCTGGTATATACTAGCTGTTAGCATTTGGCTTCTTCGCTCATTGTCATCCATTTATTATGATAAATATCATCCACTCTCACATTAAGCACTGTAATAGTCCACATTCCCATCTCTGGAGCGGCGTTAACTCCATTTAATGATGAAATGATGAATAGAAATGGGATAAAACAGAGCAAACGGCTGCTGTCCCGTATCCATCGACAGCTTCGGACGGCCATGTTTACTGACCAGGGAAGCTCGCTCGCGACCGCGACCCTCGCACTTACGGACACGCGCGCACACACACCTGTGCGTGCGCGTGACACGACACGTCATGGCTTTCGGTGTCATGAAACAAACAAAACATCCTTTAGACAAAATTAATCTTCTCATAAACCTTTTGGAATTAAGCGATAGCAACAAACAAATTATACACTTTTATTGACACGCCTGAGATTACACTTTTGTGATCTGATTTTTTTCATGTTCGCCTACACTTATTAAATACTTATTTTTAACACATATAACAATATAACCCTTACAAAATTAAAAACTAACAATAAAAAATAAAAACAAACTATGAAAAGCTTTTTTTTAACTAAATTAAACATGGTTTAGCTATATACTATAGTTTAACCAATGTATTTATTTAGAGTAGAAATTAAATGTTGTGATTGATTGTTGAACTCAGTAAACATCAGATTTTAACATTAAAAAACTAAATTAAACATGGTTTAGCTATATAGTTTAACCAAGGTATTTATTTAGAAATAAAATGTTGTGATTGATGAACTCAGTAAACATAATACTTTAAGTTAAATTCACACACAAAAAATCAAAAGGGAACATTTATGAGTGTCAGCTTGTAATATTAATGGTAATATACATATATCTATTAAATGGCTTTCATACTATAGGCAACTTGTCCAAGTTGACATTTATGACTGCAAAACCCTCAGGTACTGTTGTCAAAAATGATAGAATTTATTTTAATTTCAAGTAACTGTTAGTAAAGTTTAAAAAAAATGTTGTGTAAAATTCTGTCAAAAATGACGAACAATACCAAAGGATTAAAGTAGAAACAAGGACAAAAACAATTACACAGCACCTTAACGCAAATGTGATTTTGTTAGAACTATTTAATAAGATATTGTTCATAATGGCAGTAATATATTGTACTTTTATATCAATTTTAAATTAATATTATAGATATTGCTATTCTACCTCAATCAAAAGGTACAGTAATACAAATGACTTAAGAAAACATTTGAACATTTCTCCCATAGTTTTCTTCATGTCAGTTTAACTTCTTACTTAAATCTGCAGTCCGTAATTTTCCCTCGTTGTCGCCATCTCTGCAGCTCTAAAATGTAAAAAAAACACTATATACAGAAAAAGAGCATGTCCTTTATATTTACAAAAATGCATTTCTAATATACAAATCGGGTTCTATGCAAAATCAAAGTTTAGAAAAAGCTTAAAATCACAATAGCAGTAGCTTAATTTTATAACTCCTTCGAAGACAATTACTTTACAAAAGGAAACAGTCTCCTCTGAAAAATACAAGACTTGTTTCATAACATTTGTAGCATCACAGTTTTGCGGTCTGTGCGTTAACATGCATTAAGGCAAAGACATCACCATGGTAAAGCTTTCTGACAAGTTCAACCAGGTGCGTTTAGGGTCGGTCGTGAACTGTGAAAGACTGAGGTCAAACCTGCACAAGGCTTTCTTTACTGTGCTCAATTTCTTATTTTTGCAAGAGATGCAATTGGAAATTGGTTGCAATATACTGACACACTGTACACTACTGTTCAAATGTCTTGGGTCGGTAAGAAAAAAAGTCTCTTATACTCATCAAGGCTGCACTTATTTGATCAAAAACACTGAAATATTGTGAATTATTACATTTCAAAGGCTGATCAAAGCTTAATTTCGGTGTCACGTGATCCTTCAGAAATCATTCTAATATGCTGAAACAGTTTGCGGCTCAAGAAACATTTCTGATTATTATCAATGTTGAAAACAGCTGTACTGCTGCTTTCCTTTTTTCAAGGATACTTTCAAGAATAGAAAGCTCATTTATTTGAAATAGAAATTTTTTATAACATTATAAATGTCTTTCCGGTCACCTAAATCAATTTAATGTGTCCTTGCTGAATAAAAGTATTAATTTAGTTTAAAAAAAGAAGAAAAGAAATCATACTGACCCCGTTATTTGAAAGGCAGTGTAGTAATGTATGCCATCATCATGTTACTTTAGACTATCCTCTACAACATCTGAGAGTATTTACCAAGTCAGCACATTTCTGACAATCTTATATAAATCATACAGATGTGTATGGAAGCTTGTTTCTGCCACTGAATAAAAATAAATAAATAAATAATTGTGACTTTTTATCTCACAAAAGAAGTCAGAATTGTGAGATAATAAGTCGCAATTATGAGAAATGCAGTCAAAATTGCGAGATATAAAGTCGTAATTATGAGAAATAAAGTCGAAATTGTGAGATATAAAGTCGCAATTATGAGAAATAAAGTCGCAATTGCGAGATAAAGTCGCAATTATGAGAAATAAAGTCGCAATTGCGAGATATAAAGTTGCAATTATAAGAAATACAGTCGCAATTGCGATATAAAGTCGCAATTATGAGAAATAAAGTCACAATTGCGAGATATAAAGTCGCAATTCTGAGAAATAGAGTCGCAATTGTGAGATATAAAGTTGCAATTCTGAGAAATAAAGTCGCAATTGCGATATATAAAGTAGCAATTCTGAGAAATAGTCGCAATTCCAAGATATAAAGTCGCAATTATGAGAAATATAGTCGCAATTGTGAGATATAAAGTTGCAATTCTGAGAAATAAAGTCGCAATTGCGATATATAAAGTCACAATTCTGAGAAATAGTCGCAATTCCAAGATATAAAGTCGCAATTCTTAGAAATAAAGTCGCAATTGCGAGATATAAAGTCACAATTGCAAGATATAAATTCGCAATTTTGAAAAATAAAGTCGAAATTGCGAGATATAAACTCGCAATTGTGAAAAAAAAGTCAGAATTGCGAGATATAAAGTCGCAATTACCTTTTTTTTATCTTTCATTCTGTGGAGGAAACAAGCTTCCACAGATGTGTTTTAGAGATGGCTTCTAAACAGAAAACACCAATTTATTGCACACATTGCAGTGATGCAACGTTTTTGGTGTCAGAACATTTTCTTGTAACTCAGCTTAATATACAGACTACATTTAAAGCATTCATGAATCCTCTGTAAAGTGTAACAGTGTCTCTGTGCTGCTTTCAAAACACTGATCTGTATTTTTGAGCATCCCATCAAGCCGAACAAGTTCATTTAACAGTTTGTTTGACAAAAAAATCGGAATAAAGTACTTATTTATTCAGTGTGGAGACACTGAAATTATTCCCATCATGCATCTCTCTGTTAGAGCAAACGTGTCGTGTCACTCGATGTTTTCTGCGCCCCCGTCTCGTCCCTGACCGTTTCATCGCTGTCCTGTTCCAAGAGTCTGTGATTCAATGGTGGCGTATCAACAGCAGTTCTCGCCGCGTGTTCCCCGGCGGATTTGATGACAACCACGTACCGGTCGTCCTCCGCGTCTGTGCTCTCGTGAACGTCTGCCGTGGTTTGGCGACTGCAGGACGGCGAGGAGGTCATCACAGGCCCTTCCGCCGCCACGCCGGGTAATTCATCGTCCTCCTCGGGGAAGCTGGTGTTGATGTAGATGATGTCCCTCCTGTTGGACACCGCGGGGAGTTTGCCTGCCAGATTCTCCAGTCTCTTCCTAACCTGTGTGAAGTCGGGTCGGTCCACCGGATCAGCGCTCCAGCAGCTGAACATGATGTCATACCTGAAACACCACACAAGACATGCTATGATAGTCAAATCACATTTACTAAAAAATAAAATTTAAAAAAACGATCACATCAGTTAATCAGCAGTTTTGTCTTGTTTTCCAGTACTTGCTCTATTACGTTATTTTAAAGCAACAACAAGTAACTTTTCCGAATCTTTTAGAATAATATACTGATGAATTATGCACAATATGACGTGCGGTAAATGATGCATATTTAACCCTCTTATTATCTTTGGGGTCTTTTTGACCCGCAAATGACTTTTGGTCAAATTTTAAAAAATGTTCTCTTTTTCCAAATGGAATGAAACTTTCTACAACTCTTTACACTGTCATGATCTACCAAAAAAAATATTTTGGAATGATGTCTGTCTTTATATTAGCATGAAAAAAATTCCAGCACTCTTTATCTTCGGGGTCCCTGGAGACCCCACATAGTAAATATACAAAATTCATCATTAAAATCAGCAACAACGAAGAAACAACGCAGATCACATAGACAGAAATAAAGTGGCACACTTCCAACAATGCAAAAAACATGCACACACACACACACACACACACACACACACACATTTCAAATACCAACACCTCCAGTAAACACCTCCAGTGCATCACCAGTTTTTGTTCCTAATTGTTCAAAAAAAAAAATTAATTGAAAATCATTTTTTTAGGAAATCTTTTATTTATTACAACGATTATATTTGTTTTACTGCTTTATTTTCTCATTTGTTATTGCTGTTCAGTTCATTGCATGTGTTTTTTTTTTCAACATGTAATATAACTGTTCATTTCTGTTATTTTTTTTTTCTTTTACAGTTCGTAACTGAAACATTGATTTAAAATTATAGAATTATATTAAAAACGGATAATTGAAATAAATGATCAAATCTAAAGACTCCAACATTTCTCTTTGTAACATCATGTTCAGGTTTGATTCTAATCATAATGTAACATTATTGAAAAAACTTTTGTCAGGACAAAAAATACTTAACTTTGATAAAAAGTTTTTTTTTTGTTATAATTGTGATTTTATAATATTTAGATATGAATCCAACTGGAAAAACTTGTGAAATAAATATAGTTTGGTCTGTCAAATAGCAAATAGCTTATGGTGGAGGTCTATGGCCATCTAGTGGTTAAAGTGATATTTTTTATTTCAAAAGTGCATTTTCCAAAAAATTGTCAAAAATCTTTCATTAAACCATTTTAAATGATCCATGTTATCTCCATGAATGATAATTAGAAATCTGGGTCTTTCATAAAGTGAATTTTACATACAATGCCGTTTTTTTTGTAAAAAGCCTATTTAAATAAATATTTATTTATTAATTTATAGAAATTTAAAAGATTTCAAAAATCCTCCAAAAACTGCACAAATGTTGAGTAAAAACATTAATAAATAGAGTAAAATTACATTTGTAAAAAAAAAAAATATTATACTGCTTCAAAATTAAATGTTATTGTCTGGGGTCCCTGGAGACCCCAAAGATAATGAGTGTAGACACAAATGAAGATAATAGAAGGGTTAAAAAAGTAAATATGATCAATTAGGATTTCATGTTAACTAACAGTTTTGGACTGGATACAAGTTTTGTCCAGGAAAAAGGCAGGCATATGAACACAAACAGGATATCCACAGACATTTTAAAACTCACAGCTCATCAAGACAGTCGTTGGGTTGTTTCAGTCGGTTTCCATCAAGGAGATAGTCGTAAATCTCATGGTTTTGTACGCCAGGGTATGGGGTCATGCCTCGAGTGGCTATTTCCCACATGGTCACTCCAAACGCCCACTAAACAGGACATTAAGGGAAGATAAACATTAGCAAACATTCAAAAACCCGGTAAACTAAAGCTTATCAATGAGAAGTCATATGATAATGAAGTCATATGTCATAGCCGTTTCCTGTACCAAAGTAACACACACTACAGTTTGAGGTCACTTTTATTAAGCAAGGAGGCAGTAAATTGATCAAAAATAACATTTATAATGTTACAAAAGATTTCCACTTCAAGTAAATGCTGTTCTTTTAAACTTTCTATAATGCTGAAAAAATGCATCACGTTTCCACAAAAATATGAAGATGCATGAACTGTTTCCAACATTGATAATAAATCTTCATATTAGAGTGATTTCTGAAGGATCATGGGACACTGAAGACTGGAGTAATGATGCTGAAAATTCAGCTTTGATCACAGGAATAAATTACATTTCAAAATATATTATAGAAACTGTTACTTTAAATAGTAATAATATTACAGACTATTTTTATTGTATTTTTGATCAAATAAATGAGCAGAAGAGACTTCTATTAAAGCCATTTAAAAAAAAGTACTTTGTGCAAAATAAAAGGAACTATAATGTTATGAGCAGCTGTAGAGACTAAAAACATCACTCATCCTCTCATGAATTTGAATAAAACTGAGCTATGAAGAGGCTGTGATGACAGTTCTTACCACATCACTTTTCACTGTGAAGACTCGGTCAGCGAGGCTTTCAACTGCGATCCATTTGACAGGCATCTTGGCTATCCGGCCCTGTCTGTAATAGTCACCGCTGTAGATTTTCTTTGACAGGCCAAAATCAGCAACACACACGCTCAAGTCATCTCGCAGCCTGGATGGAAAAAAAATGCAATTGCTTGAAATAAACATTGAGACTTCAAATAAACAACAATAAAATCCCTAACATTACACTACCATTCAGATTTTTGAGGTCTTCTGCTCACCAAGGCTGAATTATTTGTTTAAAAATACAGTAAAATCTGTAATATTATGAAATATTTTTACTATTTAAAATAAGTGTTTTCTATGGAAACTTGTTTCCGCCAGAGAATGAAAAATAAAAAAGGTAATTGCGACTTTTTATCTCACAATTGCATGATATAAAGTCAGAAATTTGAGATATAAAGTCGCAATTGCATGTTATAAAGTCAGAATTTCGAGATATAAAGTCAGAATTGCGTGATATTAAGTCGCAATTACGTGATATAAAGTCAGACTTGTGTTTTAAAGTTACAATTGCATGATATAAAGTTGCAATTGCGTTTCATAAAGTCAGAATCGTGAGATATAAAGTCACATTTGTGAGATATAAAGTCAGAATTGTGTCATATAAAGTCGCATTTGCGAGATATTAAGTCAGAATTGCGTTATCTTAGTCATAATTGCGTGTTATAAAGTCAGAATTGCATGATATAAAGTCGCAATCGCATGTTAAAAGTCAGAATTGTCCAAAAAAAGTCGCAATTCTGTCTTTTTTCTCGCATTTGCGACTTTATTTCTCAGAATTGCGACTATATCTCGCAATTGCGACTTTATTTCTCACAATTCTGTGTTCATATCTCACAATTGTGAGATGAAAAGTCGCAAATATTTTATTTTATTTTTTTAATCAGTGGCGAAAACAAGCTTCCATAGTTTTCTATGTGAATATTTTGTAAAATATAAATTATTCCTGTGATCAAAGCTGAATTTTCCGCATCATTACTCCAGTCTTCAGTGTCACATGATCCGATTTGGTGCTCGAGGAACATTTCAGATTATGATAAACAATTTTTTTTTTTTTGGGCTGTGATAGTGATTTTTTCTTTCTTTCAGTTAATAGGTGACGATAAGTTGCGGACACATACATGCAGTTGCGAGCGGCCAGGTCCCGGTGTAGGAAGTTTCTGTTGCTGAGATACTCCATTCCCAGAGCGATGTCAATCATGAACTTCAGGAGCATCTGCGTAGGGAGAAACTGGAAACACAACACAGCATCTGTTAGACCCATGAGAACTTCACAGTTTGGCTCATGCATGTGGACCAATAGTAACACTGCTCATTTGGCATCTTACCACAGGATCTTCCTCGAGACGTGAGCGCAGGAGGAAACTATGCAAGTCTCCGTACTTCATGAAGGGGAGCACGACCATTGGTTTAGGAAAGTGTCCTGAGCCCACTTCTAAACAAACACCTACGTGAACAAATCAACATTATAGCAGTAGATAAAGACTTTGATATCATTGACACGAACATATTATGGATTTAAACACTTTGAATATTAACATATCAGAATGTTTTCACTCTATAATGAGTATTTCTAGTGTTCACTAATGCATGTTTCTCACCCAAGAGTCTGATGACATTATGATGGTGAAAATCCTTCATGCAAGCAGCTTCATTTAGAAACTCTTCAATCTCTCTCTGGGAGAAGTTATCCACTGAAAGAGGTAGAAATTAATGCTTTATTTCATATATTTTATCATATTCTATTCTTGGCCTATCTAGTTATATAGATTGTTTGTTTGTTCATTTATTTATTTCAACACGGACAATGTGCAAAAAACATTAATTAAAGATGCTTTGCACAGGATTTAGCTTACACTAGTTTCCATCTGTAGTCCCCGATCTCACATCAAATTTAAGTTTAGTGTCTTTGCAGACCACTGTAAAGACCTATAGCTGTAAGATTAGTTAAAATTGTAAAAAATTAAAAACAAAAAAAATGTCTAGGAGCAAATATGGTAATAAGAATACATGTGATTAAAAAAATACTATAATAATAATAAATGTCATACTTAAAAAAAATAACTTGAAATATTTTTTAAATAGTAATAAATAATAAATAAAATATAAATGTTAAATATTAAATAAAATTTGACAAAACAAATAAAATTTGACATTTTAAAATATATATTTTTCCTAATAATAAAAAGTCTATTAATTTAATAAAAATCAATAAAATAATAATAATAATACAATTATTTTGAAAAAGTATTACATTTATTATAATTAATTAATTATAATAAATGTAATACTTTTAAAAATATAATGAAATTCAAGAAATAAAATTGAACAGTAATATTATAAATGTAATACTTTATATATATACTTTAACTTAATATGTTTTAAATAACAAACATTATTAATAATTTTTACAGTTCAATAAAACTATAATAATAATATTAATAATTGTAATAATATAAATGTAATAATTTTTCAAAATAATTTAAAATAAAATATGCAAAACTTCAATATTTTAATAATAATAAGCAAATGTAATTTTTAAAATATAAAAGAACTATTTTTTAAATTACACATTTAAATACTTTTAAATGAAAAGAAAAAAAGTAAAAAGTATCCACCTTCATAATCTTAATCTAAAATATGCAAACTAAAATTATTTGCCCTTTTGAAATCAAAAACTTACATTTCATGGTTTTCACAGCAACTTTTTCAGTGGTTCCATTAGGCTGTCTGAGATGCCCCTCCATCACAGATCCAAACTCACCTAAACAAGAGACATTAGGTTAATAAAATGCGTCTAACATGAGCCGTCACACACCACAACACCCTCACCTTCTCCGAGGACTTTCCCGATGGACAGCAGATTCCTTAAGATCATCACGTCCTGCAGTTTGGCCTGAAGCTCACCGCTAATGCCCAGACTGGCAACTAAAACAAAGAAGAAATACTTCATAATCTATAACAGTTAAAATCTTCAAGTTTTTTTGAAAAAATGCTAGCAATGCTTGACGTACGTGTGGTTTCGATGGCTGAACGGTTGTAGGATCTCTGAGGTCTGTACTCAACGCGAGGAGTGAGTTTGTCATCAGCACCAAACAAACACCTGTAGAGGGCGCCAGTGACACATTTACACACACACAACAATCATTCATTTAGAGTCACCATTTGCACATTTCCCCATGACATATTACTAATTAATAACTTAGTAATTTTGAGATTTAGGATTTCATGAAGACATTGAGTTGCAGTAAATCTGTTGAAACAGCACGGGTTGACCTGCTAATAGTGCTAGCCGACTCATGTAAATCAGCCAGCTAAATCAGTACAAAACCAGCACTACTAACCAGCAAACACTATAAAACATCATGCAGATCTAAGCCGTTCATTTCAGCAATGGAGGACCTACAGACTAAAAACATTTACATAAATAAAAAGACACAGGATCCTAAAATGCAATGGGAATTAAATGCACTTTAGTGTTGAACTGAAGCATTTCTTCATTTTGAATAGCAGACACTACCTTAAACTGGGATGAACTGACTATAATATGTGATTAACTCTCTTTAATTAGACATGAGTGTGTTCACATGCACTCTCATAATAAGATTATAATGGAATTTTGACATTATTGTCATGCAACATCAAATAATGTGATTATTTCCAATAAACAGAGTAAAGTCTTAATCGCAGTAAGATGTTTACATGACACAAGCAAACCTATTACATGCATTTTCCATTTATCGGATTATTCTCTGTTTTTACCACCATTATTCACATTATGCAATGCACAGCTCAAACAATGAACTCACAGCAAACAGATCGTCTTTTCATTAACCCCCTGTTTGTCCAAATACATGCTGGTTAACAATGCAGATTAGACTTCAAATTTGATGTTTGCCACACTTGCAGTTATTTTAGATGCAGTCTGGAGTCCTGAAAAAGGACCTTAAACAGTTAACAGTTATATGGTAAGTCACTTAGTGGATATTTAACCGCAAAGCGACCACAACCCCCACTGCACATTCTCAATAGAGTCAGCAAAAGACTGTTCAAGTGTCCCAGAGAGAATGATGAAAACGGGATGTTGTTGTTAGTCTCACTAGAAAACAACCAGAGGCAATCTGAAGCTCTTTGCTTAGCACTACTTTGGCCAACTCTGTCCTCCATAATTTAGTTTTACTAAGAAGCCATGCTGTTTTTACAGACCACTGCAACCTTCCCCCTACTTTTCTTTCCCAAAGCCTACAATTTCTTGGCCCAAGTGCATTAATATGAACAAACTCTGGCTCCTAAAATAGCCCTTGTTTTTCAGATTTGGTCTTAGAATAAAAATACGTCTGAAAATCAGAGAGCAGTGAGATTTAACAATACAGCAATGAAGTGAAACATTATATATTTGACCAGCTCTGTAAAACACAATAACAAGAAAACAACATGCATACGGACAGTGAAAAGTAAAGTAAATTATAACATATGCAAACCGAATAAATAAATAAATAATAAAAATTCTCAGAATATTCAAAGATAAACTTGCAATTACAAGATAAGTTTGAATTTAAGATGAACAAACAATTGTGAGCGAACAAAATCAGAATTGTGAGGTAAAAAGTTGCAGTTACCTTTTTTATTTCTTATTCTGTGACGGAAACAAGCCTCCATTTTAAAATGCTAGTTTATTATGATGCTAACATTATGACATCAGCTTAAAAGTTTAAAGGGTTTTTCTTTGGAATAACATATACTTATAAATCATGCACTATAAGAACAGGAAATTGCCTGAACCGCAACGTAAAAAAAAAAAAAAAAAAAAAAAAAAAATCTAGCATTTTGAGATTAAAGGCGAAACATTTCGAGATTAAAGTCGAAACATTTCGGTAATCAAGTCGAAACATTTCGAGAAAAACATTTCGAGAATCAAGTCGAAACATTTCGAGATTAAAGTCGAAACATTTCGAGAAAAACATTTCGAGAATCAAGTCGAAACATTTCGAGAAAAACATTTCGAGAATCAAGTCGAAACATTTCGAGATTAAAGTCGAAACATTTCGAGATTAAAGTCGAAACATTTCGAGATTAATGTCGAAACATTTCGAGATTAAAGTCGAAACATTTCGAGATTAAAGTCCAAACATTTCGAGATTAATGTCGAAACATTTCGAGATTAAAGTCGAAACATTTCGAGATTAAAGTCGAAACATTTCGAGATTAAAGTCGAAACATTTCGAGATTAAAGTCGAAACATTTCGAGATTAATGTCGAAACATTTCGAGATTAAAGTCGAAACATTTCGAGATTAAAGTCGAAACATTTCGAGATTAATGTCGAAACATTTCGAGATTAAAGTCGAAACATTTCGAGATTAATGTCGAAACATTTCGAGATTAAAGTCGAAACATTTCGAGATTAATGTCGAAACATTTCGAGATTAAAGTCGAAACATTTCGAGATTAATTTCGAAACATTTCGAGATTAAAGTCGAAACATTTCGAGAAAAACATTTCGAGAATCAAGTCGAAACATTTCGAGATTAAAGTCGAAACATTTTGAGAAAAAATTTCGAGAATCAAGTCGAAACATTTCGAGAAAAACATTTCGAGAATCAAGTCGAAACATTTTGAGATTAAAGTCGAAACATTTCAAGAAAAACATTTCAAGAATAAAGTCGAAACATTTCGAGAATCAAATCGGAATGTTTTGAGAATCAAGTCCAAACATTTCGAGAAAAACATTGACAATCAAGTCAAAACATTTCGAGAATAAAGTCGAAACATTTCGAGCAAGATTTTTTTTTTTTTTACTGATTTTTTTTTATTTTACGTTTTAAAAAATATGTAAATGTTCCAGGGCTTCCATAAAATTGTGTTCAAGTAAACCGGGTCGCTTTTGATTTCATGTTGACTATAAAACAACAAAAAAAAGAGAAATAACAAAGAAACTTACGGTAAAAAGGAGTGACTGCGCAACCACAAGACGCCAAACATCACTATCAACAAGAGACAGAAACCGCAAACCACTCCAAGCACAATGTACACGGAGTCGGAGCGACTGGGAACTGGCGTCGAGGACGGAGACTCAGGAGATCCTGAAAGCAAAACACACATGCATGCACTTAATAAACAAGAGCATAAACTAACAAAGGCCAGCAGAATATGCCATTGGCAATTTAGTTCAGTTCAACAGCTTGAGTTTTGCTGCTCTGGAAACTCAATCACCAAACTGGTGATGATGTGTCCTCAGTTCATGACACTCTTTACTTGTCCAAAATGTTGAGATCACACAAGAATGATTTAACTTCGTAAGCATTTGGTTCTTCTTTCCGAACAAATATCCCTCCTGGCTGCTGAAAGACTATTTTGATTTAATCGACTACATTTTTAAATAGGTTTTTGATTTTAAAATCAACTGGAAATGTTTCTTATGGGAAACTACATACTATGTATTCACTGCAATTAATTTACAATTCAAGATAATCATTCAGTGGGACACATATATATACATACATATATATACAAACATATTTATATATATATATATAAACAAATAACAAAGGGGAAAAATTCTAATAAATAGGATTATGTAAAAAAATTATTTATTTAAATAAAAAATAATATATAAATATACATCATGAATTAATATATCCAAATAGGACATCTGTTACGTTAGAGCTGCACGATTCTGGATAAATTGAGAATCAAGACTTTGTTTAAAATTGAGGTCATGATTCTGAAGAGACAATTTAATTTCTAGAGGTTCTGACAAAATGTTAATTGCTGCAGTCTACTTAAAAAATAATTAAACATATAATTTGAATTAATTATTAATTGATTTATTTGAATGAATGATTCAATGACTCACTCAAAGCCTTCATTTGTTTCAGCACTAGATGAATCTTTTTTGAACGAATCTTTTGAAGAAATGACTCAATGACAAATACATTTTTATCAGACTTTACATCGAGGATCGCGATCTTTCAGTGATCAACCGTTAAAAGATCCATGTTACATGGGACAATAGTTAATTATACAGTTTAGTGGTCATTAAAAAATAATAAAAACATATTTGTCTGCTGAATTTCATCAGAAAACAATAAAACAAAACAAAAAGCACAACCAAATACGTCAAATACAGATAGAAATCACTACTGTTTCTTTTTGCAGTGTCATTACATTGCAATATTTCATTACATCTAATGGTGAACCCCAGAGGAATGCTCACCAGTTTTTGGAAGCACAAAGAGAAAGAAGCGTGCCCTTTTGGTCCCACAGCCGCTCTGAGTGCAGGCCACGACCTCCACACTGTATGTGGTGTTGAACACCTGCAGTGTCACGGCGGCCTCAGTGGTGATACTGTGAATCTGGACACACACACACATTTTTTGTTTAATCATTGCATTGTCAAATGTCTTGACCAGTCTGAATCCCCATGCTTGTCCAAGCTGGTTTAGTATGGGTCTTAAAAGGCTCCTATAATGCTTTTTATTTTTATTTTTACATTTTCAACTTTCTTTAGTGTGTAATATTTCTATTTGAGCTTGATAAAGGTCTGTAAAGTCCCTCAGTGGGAATTATTCTCTATATCAATGTTAGGGTTTCTGAACTCCCTGAAACGCCTCCATTTCTTCCGGGAACAAACACATCACAATATTCCTCATTTAAATAATTAATATGCAGAATAAAGGGGCGGGGCCTGGTTAAGTTAGTTTGTAGTGTGTTAAACTGGCAGTTATGGTAAGGGGCGGGGCATTTCCCAAACACACTCAAAGCGCTTGACCAATCACAACACACTGCTCCAGTCGACCAATCAGAGCACAGTGTGCTTTCAGAAGGAGGGGCTTCAGAGAGACAGGAACTAAACAGAGCGTTACAATGTAACAGACCGTAACAATGAACAATATGTGAAAAATAATGTGTTTTTTGAAAATTCAAGTATGAAAACCTATTCTAGTAAAGCCCAAAACTTTGAAAAAGGACATAATTGGTCCTCTTAAAAAAAAAAGTAAATATTGTTTAGCATTGCAGGAACGAAAAACATTTGATATGAAATCAGGGGTAAAAACAAAACAAAAGCTGTATGAAAAAGAGAAGCTGTTTTTTGTGGATTCATGAGCGGTGAGCATGAGGACATCGGGAGGTTAACACATGACGCATGTGACATATCGATGTGCCGGTTGCGTAAAGTTGCCACTTCTGTTCCCAACATACCAGACATTCTGACACTAAAACTGAGTCAGTTAAAAAATGTGGAAAAACTGCATCTGCAGATCTCGAAACGAGAAGTGATTCGCTCTAGGGGCCTTGACAAGTGCACGTGGGCAGTTTAGGGTGCATGCAATTCATTTCTGCATGTAAATGGTTTAGGTTTTTTTATATTGAAATACTTGCATGTTATATTGCATGTTATCTACTAAATTTGATTTGCATTTCCTCTTAAGTGCACATTTCTGTTGACCATGCATGAGAATCAACACAATACACAATAAGGGTTAAATAGATGATAGAAAGACAAAAAAACCCAGAAGAAAAACAAAATCCAGGCCAGCCACTGCGATAAGCAACTTCTGGTCGTCTAGTTCACATAATAGCTTCCTGTTTTCTACTGGTCCTGAAGGCTTTTACTGGTCTTACTGGCCCTCCATTTGCTGAAGGAACCCATGGATTATGGTCAGAAAAGCAAACTCAGCAGTTATATTCAACCCAAGCTTAAAACAACATGTTTTTCAAACACACCTACTCCAATTCTCACACACTTACCAGAGACGGACTTACTAAAACACACTCATTTACTGAATAACCTCCTCTTAAACTTTACTTTCTGGTTGTACCGAATGAGAACTTATAAAATACAAAAATGTAAACAATAAAAAAAAAACACACTGCCATTATTGTAAATGTATATGTGAAGCAATTATTTGGTTATTTAAATATTAATTTAACTATTCCAGTAACTTTTGAAGTAACTGCATTATATTTAGGCAAATTTTAAGGCTTTTTCTTGACTATTTCTGATGTCACGAAGAAGGAATTAAGGGATCCTCTTAAATAAAGTAAAATAAATTATATATATATTTATATATAATAACATAAATATATATATATATATATATATATATACACATACATATAAATATATATATATATATATATATATATATTAATATATATTCATATATATATATATATATATATATATATATATTGTTTACACACACACACATATATATATATATATATATATATATATATATATATATATATATATATATATGAAGAGTTCAAATTTTCTTCTAAAATGATCATCTTTATCAAGCTTGTATATTTAAGTTCAGTGATTTCACTTAAATGGCAATGATGATTACCTATTAATTGTTAATTGTTAAATGAAATTACTGAACTTAAATATATAAGTTTGATAAAAATCATCATTAAAGAAGAAAATTTCAAATGGCATTTAGAGGCTTTTACATCTGAACTCTTCATATATATATTAAAATAATATTTAAAAAAAATATTAAAATATATTAAAAAAAAATATTAAAAAAAAATAATATATATTATTTTATATATATATATAAAAATATAAAATAAATAATAATAAATATATATATATATATATATATATTATGATTTATTTTATATTTATATATATATAAAAATATAAAATAAATTATATATATATATATATATATATATAAATATAAAATAAATAATAATAAATATATATATATATATATATATATATATATATATATATATATATATATATAAACATTTTTTTATTTTGGTGTGAAACATTTTTGTTAACTGATATAAAGCTGAAATATAATAAAATAAAATATACTGTAAATATTAGATGAAAAACTTTTTACAAGTTGCCCTGCCAACTTGCTGAAATAAAAAGACAAATTTCTAAAAATTGGAAACAAATAAAAACAATAAATAAATTAAACCTAATTATATAAAAAATACAAAAGCATTGAAAAAACAGAATTTACAAGTATAAATATAGATATTTAATATAAAATTACAGTACAATCTCCTTACAAGTTTTATAAGACTAAAACTAGTCTTCAAACACTATGTGCTGTGACAAAGCGTGAGCCCAAAACCCAAACAAACGTAATCAAAATAATTCACCATTGCATGAGCAGTTGTTACTCGATGAACTACAAGGTCATTTCATTAAGGGAGAGCAACAGCTGTCGGTCCAAGTCCAGCTGTGTGTGTGTAATTGCATGACACTCATTTCCAGTTACTGCTGTTTTCACACAGATCACAGTATGAGATCACACAGGTCTATAGAATACAACAGATTGTTAATCGCAGCCATTGATTGGTCGTCATGAACTCCAGGTCACTCAGTGGTGAGTCACGACAGACATACAATAACAAACGACTTCTCTACACGCTGTCGCTTTCCTGTGACTAGCACAGAAAGAGGAAGTGCACCATTGTGCCAGGAGAGAAGTAAAGGCCCTGCTGTTACAAAACCACTCCCAAATGATCGGTCACTGGACATCGACAAAGATCTCACACACACACACACACACACAGGGCATTCAGAGGTGATAGACTATGGGAACAGCCTCAGTTTATTTTTGACAGTAACAATGCTCAAGACTTCCTTATGCATTTGTAACTAAGCAAGTGCAACTAATAGAGGAGTGAATCTTCACTTGCCTCACGACTCATTATGATTCAGAGGGAAATGATTCAATTATAAAGCGTTTCAATGCATATTTTCCTAAATAATTGTATTTAACAGAAGAATTCAATAATATGACATTTATTATTGACACGGCATTTAATAATACAGCTGAACTCAAGCAGGCTGGCATGCCGAAGGACACCGAACATTAATGATCTCAGACCGTCGCTTTCATCTTAGAAACTAGAACAGCTGCTTTATTTTAATGGCTCTAGCCAATTTCCTCACAGCTGGTGGAAATCTCATGTTTGAAGAGCAACACTGACCAAAATGCTGCTCTGGGCAACTTAGAAGTAGATAAAACTGAATAATAAAAACAAATTGGTTACGTACAGGATGTAGATATTATAAAGTGAACTCAGGGGGGGTTTGCGCTTATTTCGTGTGGCTCAGAACAGATGTGTGGATGTTTACTTCAGTTGTAACTGGTGTTTTTTATATTTTTTGTTAATATTTGGAATTAATATTATTTTAACATTTTTATTATTTATTTTTTTGTAACTATATCTATTGTTTTTATTAAGTTTTAAGTTTGAATTTATTTATTTTTAGTTAGTTTAGTACTTAGTTTTAGTTACATTAGAACTTAAACTAAGTGAAAATTAGAAATGTTGCTTTGAGAACTAACTTAAAGTCATTTTATTTGTTTTGTTTTTATATTTTTATTTCAGTTAATGTTTATTTTAAGTAATTTGAGTTTTTAGTTGTGGTTAATGATTATTTTCCTGGTTGCAACACAGAGTAAAGTAGCAATTATGTGAATATTTCATGAGCTAGAAGTGAAAATCTTCAGTAAAACATCAATAATTATTGTATAATAATAAATTAAGGATACCGTTTTATATTAAGTAGAATATTTGTATTAATAAAAATGCTTTTGAACCACAGACTATTTAAGCGAACTGCACAACAAGTGAATAAAAATAGTGAAAATATCAAAGATACAGAGATACACATATAAAAAATGTGTTTACTTTAGGGCTGTCAAAACGATTAATCACGATTAATCGCATCCAAAATAAAAGTTTGTGTTTACTTAATATATCTGGGGGCACTGTGTATAATTGTTTTAGATATATAAATACACACACATGCTTGTATATATTTAAGAAATATTTTCATGTATATTCTGTATATGGCTTTATATATAATTTATATTATATATAAATATAAATATAAATATATAAATAATATTTTGTTTCTTAAATATACATGCATGTGTGCTTTTATATATATACAAAATAATTATACACAATGCACCCACATATATTATGTAAACACAAACTTTTATTTTGGATACGATTAATCGTGATTAATCGTTTTGACAGCCCTAGTTTACCTTTATTATTATCATTGTTTAAAACTAAAACCTTGACACTCAATAGTAAACATATTTTTTGAGAGAATCTTTAAACAATAATTTAATAAATTCAGCAAAGTTTCATAAAGAACGTTCTTATACGCTCTGACAACTTTGGGATTATAGAGTTGTTCAGCTGATTTCTAAATAAAAAAAGGCTTTGCAAGCTAGCATTAAAGAGGCATTGTAAAAGTCCAGAGTGTTGTGAGAGAAAAGACAGAATTTAATTCCTAAATGATAGACATTTACTAAATTCAGTTGTGTTAGTACACAAAACACAATTGGCAAACCCAATTACTAACCTTGTTCGTACGTGTCCCGTGTTTAATAGTGACATCATATCCTTGCAAGACTCCGTTCAACTTGTCAGGGGGCGGAGCTTCCCATCGGATCATCAACATGGAATTGTTCACATTAACAGTCAAGTTTTGGGGGGCCTCCAATGGAACTGACAATAATAAAAGTAAGAAGTAAAAATGAGACTTTAATTTTATATAAATCATATAAAATACTGACCAAAGGACTAAGACACCAAAAAAAAAAGGAAGCAGAAACCCCAATTCCAGCTTGTATTACATTAGAAGTAAATGTAACAAACCAAAATGCTTATCAGGGACTAAAAATATCTTTCATGATTCTTTAAGGAATACAGAGGAAATCCTTTACGGACGCACCCATAAGAAAAGCATTTCTAACTGCCAGGTCACTCCCATTCCCATTTGGCATTTGGAAAATTCTTGGATATGAAAGATATAATTACATACTTCAGGAATTCTCTTCAAATCTTTCTATTATTAGCAGAATGGTACTCTCATATTGCACTCCACTACATCTCATTTCCAGTGTGCAGAATTAATGGGAAATTATGTGATTTTAATACCTTTTTTACTTATTTGATTATACAAAGCTTTTCTTTCTAGGATAACTGACTATAATCACACAAGTGACATGTGACAAAGCAGCATAATCAATGTTTAATATGTTTATTGTTGCAAATGCATATAGTTTTCCTTTACATGCATTACAGTTTAAACTATGTAGTAAGCTAGTGTTTCATTCTGAACATACACTTGCATTCAAGAAGTAATTTTGTATAGTTGTCTATTCAGATTCATGATCTCTATTTTTAAAGGGGTGGTATAATGCCCTTTTCAAAAGATGTCAAATAAATCTCTGATGGCCCTAGAGTGTTTATGTAAAGTTTTAGCTCAAAATACCCCACAGATATTTTTATATAGCATGTTAAAATTGTCACTTTTTGAGTGTGAGCAGAAACGCTCCGTTTTTGTGTCTGTCCCTTTAATTGCAAATGAGCTGCTGCTCTCATCACAGGGGGCGGAGCTTCAAGAGCTTGCCCTTTTACCTCACACACACATGCACTGAAAATTTCAAAAACTTTTACCCTTTTACATTCGAACCGGAGTCAGATAAAGATGGAGACTCAAGAGACTCATATTCTGTCTTGATCATCTATAAATCGTGTTCTGGGGGCGGGGTTTATGTAAATTTTAGGGTTAGTGGAGGAAGCTTGTGTAGTCCCTTCCAGCCGTTTGTTGTAGTCCTTAAAAAGCAATTTCTTTATGAGCAAATAATCCTTTTGCTTTGAACTTTGAGCGTCGTAACTTTGCAGGTGTTGTTTATGCTCAAACGGCAACTTTACACATTAACTAAAGTTAGAAAAGTGAAATCATATTCAACCACCCCTTTAACAACCATATCGTGATTCTCCACTTATTCGCATGGTATGACAATTTAATGCTAGGGCTGTGAAACGATTAATCGCATCCAAAATAAAAGTTTGTGTTGTGAAGTGTGTATAAATATTTTGTATATATATAAATACACACATATGCATGTATATATTTAAGAAAAATGTGTTATTAATATATCAAATATTTATATTTATATATAATATAAATTTTGTATAAATATATATAAAGTATATACATATACTACATATATATAAAGTCTATAAATACAAATATTTCTTAAATATATACATGCATGTGTGTGTATTTATACTGTATATACAAAACAACTATGCACACTACACACACATATATAATGTAAACACAAACTTTTATTTTGGATGCGATTAATCGAGATTAATCGTTTCCCAGCCCTATTTAATGCAAATGCTAAAAGTGACATTTTTAATATAAAATAAGATTTCGATTTTAAATAAATGTGGTTTATCTGTCTCCTCATCAAAGATTCCTGAAAACATGCATTATGGTTTCTGCAATAATATGAACGTTTTTCAACATTGATAATAATCATAAATGTTTCTTGAGCAGCAAATCATCATATTAGAGTGATTTCTGAAGGATCATGTGACACTGAAGACTGGAGTAATGATGCTGAAAATTCAGCATTGCATGTCAGGAACTGTATTTTTGATCAATTTAATGCACATCTGTCGAAAATGTACATCTTTTGAATGGTAATGTAGCCCGTGACTCAGAATGGTTGTTTAATTGACGGAAGTTGCTCCATCTGACTCACCGCCCTCAGTGGTGTTGCTCTGGACCCAAGCGCTGGGCGGTGACGACCCGATTTCATTGATGCAGGACACACTCATGTTGTACCAGGTCATGGCTTTGAGGTTGCTGATTTCATACTGGAACGGAGGCACTTGTGTGCTTTGTGCGGCCGTAGGACTCCCAGGCTCTCGGCCGAGCTCTCGCACCTAGAACAGATGATTTATGACCCGTTAGAAAAATCATCCGAATCAAAGCTTTCAGTGGTGTTACTTTATCAAATGAACAGAATTACGATTAGGAAGTTAAAATGGATGGGAAATAACACTGGAAAATAAATCACCCTGAACATTTTGTTCCCCAGGGGATTTATTACAAATGGAGTTGATTGATTTTGTGGCTCTTACCGTGATGTGGCACGTGTTGAGAGGAGAGAAGCCATCGTTTCCCGGAGTCCAGCTCAAGAGCAGTTTGTTGGACTCCCGTTTTACGACCGTGACGTTTGACACTTTATCAGGGAGCTCTGGAAAAACAGCAATCAAGCATGTGTGTTAGAGCCACAAATGACATCAGATTTTCCGTTTTTTGATAAATGTGTATTTTGTGTTATTTGTATTGTAACACGTGACTTTGGCTAGTTCGATTCATTTAAAGAAGAATAAGGAAGGAACAGTTTTATGCTAGACAGTCTTTTGACTGTGGAAAATGCTAAAATTCATGCCTTTGAAACTAGTTTTAGCGTTTGATGTCACTTTGCAAAGAAAAGGTAAACCTTTACATGACAAGTTATGGATTCACACGTTAAATTCTTTGTGTAACACCCTTGTGGGGAATTGCAAAGAACGGAAAATTCTAAAAAATAACACAAAAATGTGTGTTCAAAACTCTGACAGTTCTTTAGTGTTAATTAAAGGAGTAGTTCACTTTTAAAAAAAAACTTTTGCTAATAATTTACTCACCCCCATGTCATCCAAGATGTCCATGCCTTTCTTTCTTCAGTCGAAAAGAAATTAAGGTTTTTGATGAAAACATTCCAGAATTTTTCTCCATATAATGGACTTCAATGGGGTCCAAACAGTTCAAGGTCCAAATGAGAGTTTCAGTGCAGCTTCAAAGGGCTTTAAACGACTCCAGACGATGAATAAGGGTCTTATCAAGCGAAACGATCTCTCATTTAAAAAAAAAAAAATTAATAAGTTTAAGCTAAAATGGTCGCCTTGCGCTTGGACCCCATTGAAGTCCATTATATGGAGAAAATCCTGGAATGTTTTCATCAAAAACCTTAATTTCTTTCCGACTGAAGAAAGAAAGACGTGGACATCTTGGATGACATGGGGGGTGAGTAAATTATCAGCAACATTTTTTTTTAAAAGTGAACTACTCCTTTAAAACTAGTAAAATTCACTTTCGTAAATATAAATATAAAAATATAAATTTAAGCTAAATAAAAAAATAACTAAAGCACCTAACAAAACTACTAAAACTTAAACTAAAAAGAAAACTGAAAATATAAAAAATAATATATAGTATATTAAAAACCGGTTAGTTCCAATCCTTGATTCTGATTGGTCAATAGCTGTGCTTTATTCATGATATTTGAGCTTTCATGCATATTACACATTGGAACTTTGTTGCTGTTAACGGTCAGGGACTATTTTATCTAGCGGAAGGAAGGCTTTAGTGATTTTACTTCATGAAAGTTGCACTAATATATATATATTTTTTTCTTTAATATTTTTATTGTGTGGTAACCGTTCTATAAAAGCAATAAGATACTCGAGGCAAGTGCTGAATATGGTGAATAAGTCACGGCTGAAGGCGCTTCGTGTCGAGCCTAACAACGCCCTCAGACGTGACTTATTCATGATACAGCACAGCCTCTCGTACCTTATTGCTCACGTATATCACTGTTCTCAGGTTGAGCACCTTTGATATTGACGTGAGCTTCTCTGGACACTGTGAGGCCCTTCTCGTTGTGAGCTTCACAGCTGTACTGGGTGGGAGCATCAACACCTGCAGACAAGAAAAAATAAAACATTTTCAATCTCAATCTAACATGCAGATATTACAACTATGGAAGACGGGAGCCTGTTTGGGAACAATAAGTGGTGCTTGCTAACTATTATTATTACTCGTGGTTTTAAGAATTATACAATATTGTTGAAAAGTTTGAGGTTTTGAATTTTTTTCTAAGAAATTAATAGTTTTATTCAGCGAGGATGAATTAAATTGATCAAAAGTGACAGTAAAGATATGTATTGTTACAAAATATTTCAAATAAATCCCGTTCTTTGAACTTTCTATATCCCAAAAATAATGCATCAGTTTCCACAAAAATGTTTTCAACACTGATAATCATTAAAAAAAAAATGATCATCATATTAGAGTGATTTATGAAGGTTCGTATGACACTGAACACTGGAGTAATGAGGCTGAAAATTCAGCTTTGATCACATTTTTAAATTACATTTTACAATATAGTAACATAGAAAGCAGTTATTTTAAATTGTAATAATATTTCAGAATATTTGACTGTGTTTTTGATCAAATAAATGCAGCCTTGGTGAGCAGAAGTGACTTTCTTGACCACATAAAACAGATCTAGCAGCACATTAAAAGCACTAACTGATCCGCAAAACCATCCACAGCCGCCTACAATCTTGGCTACATACATTTTTTTCAAAAACGGTAAAGAGATATTATTTGGTGCCACTAATGGTCTTTAAAATCAAAATAATAGTGATCCAGGTGACACAAGGTTTGCATCAATCGTGGAGGTCGAGCACATGCAGGACTGCGCAAAGGTGAGATCACACACACAGGGCAACTTTTAGGGCAATGATGGCAACCAGATGAGACACAGGGCCCACGACCGATCTAAAATATCCAGATAGAAATGTATTGCCCATTTTCAATGGGAAAGTGGCTAAGCATCCATCGCTCAGTAACATTGCTCAAAAAGTTGCCCTGTGTATCATCGTCTTTCAGTGCCACTCCACGCCAACTCTCCAGTCCCACTCTGACACAAGCACAACCATAATATCCCTTTTGTGCAAGTGCATTTCTGCCCATGCCCAGAGACTCGGTCACAAAGGACACATTGCTTCCCCCACTGGAGCTGACAGGAAGCTACTTGTTTGGTTGTTGACATGTTTCGGAGTATCAAACGTGTCTATCTCTGACTGTCAGTGGGACAGATAGCGCCACAGTGACTGAACTATGCTGTTGAAACGCCGTCTGGAAAAAGATGCAAATGTTGGCAGTATTTAATTCACTGCAGGACTGATTATGGGTTCAGTCTGGACTTGGAAAAGCAAGGTTTCCTGAATACAAAAGCTCCAGTATTCCTAAATTATAACTAATTTACTGAAACCAACTCACAGGGATTTTTAAAATTATTTTTGAGGTAGACCTCCATCAAGAAGACAAATGTTCAGATGTTTAATCCTTTTCTTGCTCTTAGAAGAGGTACAGTATACAAACCTTCCCTTTGAAACTAATTAATTGCAAAGAGTTCCTATGGTTTTGAAAAGCCAATGGCCTTTAAAAGAAACATCGTCAGCCAAATCAAATGCCAGATACGAAGAGGAACACTTTGTAAAGTTAAGATCATAGTTTTAGCTTCAGTTCAGCAGAAAAAGTATACAAATGCAGTCTCTCCAAACACCTTTTCAGAAATCCAGTGGTGGAATGTAATGAAGTACAAATACTTTGTTACTTTACTTAAGTACATTTTTCACGTATCTTTACTTTACTTAAATAGAATAAATAGTGCATACTTTTTACTTTTACTTCGTTACATTTTGCAGCAATTATTTTACTTTCTCCACTACATTTCTACAACTTCTGTTACATTTTCTGATCAGTTTTTCCCCTGTCAAAACGTAATCTGACCATCCGTTCATTGCACGTTTGTCTCACCAGTGACGTTTGGTTGCCATAGATACATCAACTAAATGTGTCTCACATGCAGTGCGTTTATCGTGCAATTTATACACAAAAATTTGTTTTTACTTGGATAGGAAACACCGTGCGTAAAATACGTTTAGTTAGGATTATGGCAAGCCAAGAGGTTCGGAATTACACCATAAATTAATCTCGTTTACTGCCAAACATAGTTATTAACATATAGTAAGGATAAGCATGGTTTATATTGCCTAATTGCAAGCTTGTTTCAGAAAAGGTGACAACATTTTTTTTTTCCATCATTATAGAAGTATTAGGTTGAAAGAGTTGGAATTAAATGTTTTATTAATCATTAGAAAATGGTCATTAAGAGAATCAATTGTTATGCAAGTACTTTTACTTTTAATTCTTAAAGTACATTTAAAATCAGGTACTTTTTACTTAAGTATGGTTGTCATTGTGTTACTTCTACTTTTACTTCAGTAAATATTTATCTGGTTATTTGTACTTTTACTTAAGTACTGAGATTCAGTACTTCCTCCACCACTGCAGAAATCTGACTAAATTTAGACCATTTGCAAAGAAAAAAATAAATAAAGAGAAACCGACTTTTGGTTACAAAAAAAGCATGCAAGTAGGCTGGACAGATTGCATGTCGTACAGTTGCCAGGAGGAGTCAATTTTCTGACGACCTGTAATTATTGGGTTTGGAGAACAGCCATGCTTGCATACGGATCCAGCAGAATCTGAAATCGCTCTGGTACGGGGTCTACTACACCAACACTATCAAAAGAGTCCCAGAAAGAGGTTTTTGAGCATGTACCAGGGTAATTATTACCTGTTCTATGTACCTTGAAAAAATAGCATGGTATTATCTAATCTGTCAAATAACATCCATGCCGAAAGCACTGCTAAATGAACTGAAATAAAACCGTAATCGGATCAAGGCTTTTCGGATTATCAAATTGCAGAGGCTGCAGTTTGGTTAAATCAATATATGTGGGGTGTTTCAATGTGTTCTTCTACACACACGCATGTAGTGTCACATGAACTCATCTCTACATCTGCTCTGAGTCGCTTATAACATGCATTTGGAAACTCAACATGCGCCAACCGTCTTCCCGTACCCGTACTTGTAAAGAGAAGCACCAATGAAGTCACAAATGACGATATGTTGGTTAAAATTGTGATTTTCTCTGGATTTAAAATTGTTTGGTAATTTTTTAGATAATGTAAGTACATAAGTGAACTGTGCAAGTAGTTTTTGGATATTTTAATGCAAAAATCATACATATCACGCCTTTAAAGGAGTAGTTCACTTTTGAAAAAACTTTTGCTGATAATTTACTCACCCCCATGTCATCCAAGATGTCCAAGAAAACATTCCAGTTTTGATGAAAACATTCCAGGATTTTTCTCCATATAATGGACTTCAATGGGGTCCAAACGGTTCAAGGTCCAAACGAGAGTTTTAGTGCAGTTTCAAAGGGCTTTAAACGACACCAGACAATGAATAAGGGTCTTATCAAGCGAAACGATCGCTCATTTCAAAAATAAATAACAACGTTTAAGTTTTATAAGCACAAATACTCGCCTTTCTCTGTTCTGTGATGCACGATTCCTGTTCAAACAATCTTTTTTCGGGTCATTACGTTCGTTGAAACAACCAAATGACTCGAAAAAAGATTTGTTAATTTTGATGAACGAGTTTGAAAAGGAGAGACACAGAACAGAGCAAGGCGAGCATATGAGCTTATAAACCTTAAACTTTTTTATTTATTTTTGAAATGAGCGATCGTTTCGCTAGATAAGACCCTTATTCATCGTCTGGTGTCGTTTAAAGCCCTTTGAAGCTGCACTGAAACTCCGTTTGGTTCCCATTGAAGTCCATTATATGGAGAAAATCCTGGAATGTTTTCATCAAAAACCTTAATTTCTTGGATGACATGGGGGAGAGTAAATTATCAGAAATCAGAAAAAGTTTTTTTTTTTTTTTTTTAAGTGAACTACTCCTTTTAATGTGAAATTTTGAAGTACAAAAATGACTGACACGGTATTTTCTTGTAAAACTTATTCCAATCAACTTAGTTTTAACAACTTCATTCATCCACCCAAAATAAAATAGCAACACCCTTGCGACCATCCAACCATATTTGATTTATTTCAGTTTCAGACCAGTTTGGAATATGAAATCTGCTGATTTGTTACTGGGAGGAAGTGACGCATCTTATATATTACATTAAGTTTTGAGTCAGTATTGAGCATATAAACACAAGTGAAGAGTTCAGATGCAAAAGCCTCTAAGTGCCATTTAAAATTTTCTTCTAAAATGACCATTTTTATCAAACTTGTATATTTAAGTTCAGTAATTTCACTTAAATGACAATTAATAGGTAATCTTCATTGCCATTTAAGTGAAATTACTGAACTTAAATATACAAGCTTGATAAAAATGATCATTTTAGAAGAAAATTTCAAATGGCATTTAGAGGCTTTTGCATCTGAACTCTTCAAGTCTAGCTGTGTATAACAAGTTCTGAAATTATTAAGTAGCAGCAGTGGCTGAAGTTTCATAATGGCTTTACCGAACTCAGCATTTATGAGAACATTTTGTAACTTGAGCAGTAATTACTGGCTAGTACTCACGAGGGAAACTGTCATATCCAGCTCTAACTAGTTCCCTCTTAATGGAAACACACATCACAGCATCCAGAGAGAGAAAGAAAGTGTTTGTGTGAGCATTACGTAATGCATCCATTGTGTGGAGAAAGACAGTGAGCCCGAGTTCAACGTGGAAAATCAGAGGCTTTCTGTGTGAGCATTGTTTAATCAATTCCAGTAAGAACGACACTTTAAAGGAGAATTGGGTCGTGTTGTGGTTATACCGCAACTTTTGAGCCTTTTTGTCTCAGGCATGAGAGATGAAACATGCACGTATCAGCCTAAACAAAGAAACGGACATATCTGATCTCGATCTTCAAACTAGATCTACAAACTGCATTGATGTTTTTAAACAAGCTGTCAGATTCAGAGCCAGATAAAAAGCCATTTTAGGTCCAATATTCCTTCAAAATCTTGTAATTTATGAATAAAATGAGGTCTGTGGTAAACGGTTTGCTCTCCAATGTAAACTGCACACAATCACACCCCAAACGTTCTTGTCTGGTTACTTATTAGAAACACACATTTTTAAAATAAAAAACAGCTTTAAAATTGGTGTTTTCGATATGGGTGTTAACGTCATAGTATCGTAAAGTTATGTTTACCACAGGATTAATTTTACATAAATCAAAAAACCCCACAGGAAAAGCCCGAGGGAACCAGCGGTGAATCAGACTTCCAGGTTCTGACGTCACGCACTCTATTGCACAAATATATTATATTTATTTCAAATAAATTTATCAACTATAAAACTGTGTTATGCATTATTGTTATTAGTTTTTTTTGTCTCATGACAATCAATTTAACAGATTTCCTTGAATGCAAATAACCAGAAACACAGGTCACTGTGTCAATCACAACAGAAATGAAGACACACTTTAATTTCTCAAAGTGAAATATTGTGAGCTCTGATTCTAGAGGTAAAAAATGGCCAAGAAAAAACAAAAATTTAACTAAATTACCATAAATTACCATAATAATCATTCAAAACAATCCTTGTAGTACCATGGTATAACCACAGTATTTTTTTTTTTTATAAGGGAAGTATAGGTTTCCATTTAAAAGTCTTGAAAAATATATTTCTAAATAATTAAATTTAAGTAGTTAAATATGTATAAATATGAAATATGTATAAATATTTATTACGGCAGTGCAAAGATTAATTGCGATTAATCGCATCCAAAATAAAATTTTGTGTTTACATAATATATTTGTGTGTGCTGTGTATAATTATTTTGTATATAAATACACACACATGCATGTATATATTTAATAAAATGTGTTATTCATATATACAATATTTATAACAATTATTATATTTATTTATAATATAGATTATGTATTATATATATTTACAATTTTTACGTGCAAATAAATTAATTCTTATAATAAATAATACAAATAATAATAATTCTTAAATATATACATGCATTTATAAATACAAAATAATTATACACAGCACATACAACTTTTATTTTGGAAGTGATTAATCATAATAAATCTTTGCACAGCCCTAATATTCTAAATGATATAAATAGGTTCTGATGCTTTGAAGAATTGAAAGTGCTTCACTTTTAGTAAAAGATTACAGACAATATAGACAGAACCAGTTGGCTGATCTGAAGAACCTATGCAACATCAAGAATATGTTGTTTTTTAATATTCAAAAGACCATAAACAACAGTAACTGTACATACAACTAAAGTAGTGTGGTTGGTTAAAGAAGGCTTAAAGTCTTGATTATAAAGAGAGCAAGGGTCGGCTTCAACCACGACCCTAAAGTTTGATCTGTGTGTTCTTCTCAAGGCTCTCTGCAATGGACCTGAATGAGTCTTTTGTGTGTGTGAGATCAGCACTCTCTCCCTATAGCACCGGCTGAATAAACTAACCATAAAACTCCTGCTTTCACAATAACTCAGGTCTACGCTTGTTGCCAAGAAACCGATTACCATACCTAGGAGATTAACAACAAAACATTTAAGCATTTTCTGAAACCGTGAGTGTTGTTTTATTTATTTATTTATTTATTTAACAGGGACAATGTACAATATATGTACTGAACCAGATTTAGCTAAAGGCTAATTCTCATCTGCAGTTCCATGCAAAACTAAATGCTACCATCCCAAACTTTTAAAGCCAATTGAATTGACTGTTGAATTTAGTTTCACCAAAAAACAATGATTGAACATGTTCAATTGGGTAACTAGAGGTTGAACTAATATTTTAAGACTACATTTATGTGATGAAAGTCGATTCAATGTCGACTAGTCGCCGATTATGTAATGAACAAATAATCCCGAACCTCGAGCTGAGACTGAACGCTGGTTGCTTACGATAAGCGGTTTAAAATGTGCATTTTGAGCATCCCGGTGCTATAATCAATCAGAGTGTGCATTTTATCTCATTTTAACTGTTTGGAAAGAGACAGTAAAAGTGGACTTGAAAGATTTCTTTCACGCTAATAATATAAGCCTTATGCCCAAACTAAATAATCGTGTAGATGATTTGCTTTGTGTAACCCGACATCAGACATTAGGCTGATATTTATTTGCACACAGTCCTGCCAATAACTACTCAAGATTTTGCTTTAGTATAATTTTCGGGACAATTAGGGCCGGATTCGGGACAACAGCTTACAGTAGATTTCAGGGCTGTGCCGGTTATATTTCGGGACATCTGGTCACCCTAATTTAGAGACTAGGGATGGGCAACGATTAATCGCATCCAAAATAAAAGTTTGTGTTTACGTAATATATTTTGTATATATAAATACTAGGGCTGTCAAAACGATTAATCGTGATTAATCGCATCCAAAATAAAAGTTTGTGTTTAGATAATATATGTGGGAGCACTGTGTATAATTATTTTAGATATATAAACACACACACATGCTTGTATATATTTAAGAAATATTTTCATGTATATTCTGTATATATAATTTATATTATATATAAATATAAATATTTTATATATAAATAATATGTTTCTTTCTTAAATATACATACATGTGTGTTTATATATATATATATATATATATATATACAAAATAATTATACACAGTGCACCCACATATATTATGTAAACACAAACTTTTATTTTGGATGCGATTAATCGCAATTAATCATTTTGACAGCCCTAATAAATACACACATATTTAAGAAATATTTGCATGTATATACTTTATATATATTTTTACATAATATTATGTATAAAAATAAATATTTAATATATTAAGAACACATTTTTCTTAAATATATACATGCATGTGTTAATATTTATATATACAAAAATATTATAGACTACACACACACATAAATCATGTAAACACAAACTTTTATTTTGGATGCGATTAATCGTTGCTCATCCCTATTAGAGACACATGCACGGATGAATCATTCACTATAAGATCAATAGTACACATTTATAAAATAGTTTCCATTCCATCAATCAAGTGACTCAATCAAAACTGAAAGAAATTCAATTTTACCACTTGATATGATCAAAAAAGAAAATGACCCACAGTTTAAAGTCATGTGGTTCTCATCAGTGTAATCTGACTGCTCAATTCCCAGTGTTAAACTGTGTCATCAGTAGATTTTATCACTCTGTTCAAACAGTAAAAACCACACAGAGGTGATTTAGTGATTTAGCAAAGTTCACATCAAAATATCAGCTTTATTCACGACTGATTTTGCTTTCGCTTTATGTTTCCAGATCCACAGAATTATGAGCAGATACTAACAAGCCAGCTTCAGCTGCTGCAAACTCAGTGATGTTTCACAATCTCTGTTATGAGCACATTTTCCATAACGGAGGAAAACAATATGTGCCAGATGATCTCAGCCCGGGTGCTTCGAGGGGAGACATGACCCTGCTCAGAATGTGCAACAGAGTACTTTAGAGGAAAACTGGATATTACAATCAGAAGTCTAGGCAATAAATATGATTTAAGAGGTTTTTTGACATCAACTGTTTGAAGCTGTTGAGTTCAGTTTCTCTATGCTGAGCATTTCAACTGAAATAAGTGCAGTGATGTTATTGGTAACTAAAACAAAAACTATTAAAAAGAGTTTAAATTCATGGAAATAAAACTGAAATATACATTAGATGAAAAAAGTAAGCTGATAAGTATTGCTTTAGGAACTAACTGAAATAAGATGTGTATAAGTATAAGTTTAATTTAATATTCAACAATATTATTGATCTGCCTGCATTGACAGGGGATCAATAATCAATATGAGGACTGAGCTGGACGATGACATCACGCTTTTCTCTCTCTCTCTCTCTCTCTCTCTCTCTCTCTCTCTCTCTCTATATATATATATATATATATATATATATATATATAAATGAACTAAATTAATAACTTTTTTACAACAAAAATTAAACATTATTGATCTTACTTAAGCTGGACTGTGACACTATTTTCTTCTGGAAACCAACTTTGTTGCATTGTTTTTCTGTTTTCTCTGTAAAGCTGCTTTGAAACAATCTATTGTGAAAAGCGCTATATAAATGTGACTTGACTAAAATAAATGAAAGCCAAATAAAAATATATATTTACAAAAATGATAAAAAATAGAAAAAAATAGATATAAATATAAATATATATATATATATATAAATAGATAGAAAAAAAATAAAAAAAATAATTAAAAAAAATAAAAAAATAAATAAAATAAAATAAAATAATAAAATAAAAATGACAAAATTCCATAAAAATGATTAAGCCAACTAAAATTAAAACTGAAAAAAAACTATAATATTAATATCCTGCATTTTTTGTGCACTAAGCAATTTATTAACACTTAAAAATGCTTAAAATCATACTGATTTTTTTTACTGGCCCTTAGAGTGACTTTTTATTTTTTTGGCCCCAACAAAACACTTCAATCTTCCCTCAGCACTGGAAATTAAGTTTGGTTTCTATTGTTTCCTGTTGTTCAAAGTTTGTGTGACTACTGTTTTCCTGTAATAAGGATGTCCTGATTGACCAGAGGAACAGTTTGTCATGTTTTCTGTCAGCTGCAACACAACATACTGAAGAGTCATTCAATGTCAACAGGCGCTTAGGGACATACAACCTTGTGGTAGACCTTGTACCATAAATATAATGTGGACAGCAAATCTATTACCGTAACCTAAACGAAATCTTCCATTCTTCAGCTAGGTTTCACTTTAAAGGCCTTTAGATTCCCTGAAACTGTATATTGACAGCATTTTAAAGCTGCAGTCCGTAACTTTTTTGGGGTCAAAAATGATCCAAAATAAATTTGAGCAAGTACATAACCAGCCAGTGTTCAAAACTCTCTGCTTGCCGTAGCTCGATTCAAAGCAGTAAGCTTGTAATAATGTTTTTAATTCCAGTGGTACTGGAGGATTTCCACGGGAGATTCGAGCATGTCTTTGCATCATTACGTCACATCTACACACATAAAGAAGAGTCTCGGAAAAGAAAAGAAACGGGAGATTAAAAACAGAGCTGAGGACCATACAAGAAGCCAACGTTCTCACCTTTCACAGTGATGGAGCTGGAGGACTCGTTGCTTTCCACAAATCTGGTGCCATTTTGAAGCCACTTAATGATCACAGGGTTCGGGGGACCGACCGCCTCACAGGTCAACCTGAAGGGAGTGTTTCTCGTGATGTTCACGTCACTCGGCTGTATAGTGAAGGTCGGCAGGCCTGGATGTGAGTAAAAGTGGAAAACATCAACGATCTGAAATGCATAAGCGAATGTTTGTGTGCTGGGTTGAAGGTTTACTCACCTTCCACTTCTAAAATGATGGGATTCGACTCTATGATCTTGTTACTGACACTAAGCCTGCAGTGATATTCTCCGGCATCTGCTCTCTGGACACTTTTAATGCTGAAAGATGATGTCAAAGGGAATAAATAAACAAATAAAGATTAGATTTTACAGCTTTAGAGTCACAAAACAGTGTAGCATGAACTTTTATCCTTAGTAGTTTTTCAAAGAGAAATTAAACAAGCAATTAGACTTCATTTACATTTATTAATTAAGCAGATGAGTATAACCAATGCAACATTCAAATAATATTACAGTAGAACAGTAGTAAAAAGATTAATTTTGAGATTTATTTTTGTTATTTGCATTCAATTTCATTAAAAAAAAAATTGAGTTACATTTTTTATTAAAAAATATAAACCACGGCCACAAAGCATCAGCGCCCTCAGATCACTTGGACGTGGCTGTGGTTACAAGAGGTAAAAACGATATAAATACTGTTCGTTTTCTCACACAAATCGCTCGTTTCGTGTCTTAGGCCATCATTGTGTACTTACATTTACGAGTCATTAAATCATGTTTAATCTGGACTTCTCTGTGCATGCTCTTTGAGGTGGTGACCATAGACCTCCATTATATGACTGACAGACAAGAACGGTTTGACCTAAAAATATTAAAATTGAAACTACTGCGGAAACAAAGACACCTACATCTTGGATGCCCTTGAAGTAAACTAAAACGTACCAAAAATTAATTTCAAAGTGAACTATACCTATAAACACAGATTAACTAGGCAGAAAGACTAGAATTAAAGGGCTGATCGAGCAGCATAGATGGAGGGTGAACATGCAACCCACCTTTAAAGTGTCTCAATGTACTAAAAAAAGTCATATTAAAAGATCAAATTCAGTTTACACCTTTTTGATGATGCATGCTATATACAGATGAGAAGATGAGCCAAGAATATGAGTTTCTATAATGGTTTTTGATGGAAAAATACTAAGTACTAAACCTTGTTTTGCGTTTTAAATACTAAACCTTGTTTTGCATTAATATTCTGTGTTCATTCCTGAGCAAAGTATGCATCATCAATAAGGTGTATATTGAATTTGGTCTTTTAATATCACGGTCTTACAACAAACCTGGTAAAAATGACAAGCGTGCAATGGAGGAAAGGCTTGTTTTGCCCTCCAGATGGGCCATTTCGAAGGCTATTTGTCGATTTACGGTTAGTTGTCGAACGATATCAGTGGTGTTTAATCCTGCTATTTAAAAATATCAAAATAAAAATTAGGTCCTTGTTGCACAATAGCCCGAAACAAACCCTCCTATGGAAAAGAAAGTGTTTAGATTTCCGAATATATTTATAATATTATAATATAATATAATATTTATATGCAGATGAGAAGATGAGCCAAGAATATGAGTTTCTATAATGGTTTTTGATGGAAAAATACTAAACGAGAAACCTCGTTTTGCATTTATATTCTGTGTTCATTTGCTTGCCCGTGCAAAGTATGCATAATCAATAAGGTGTATGTTGAATTTGGTCTTTTAATATCACTGTCTTACAACAAACCTGGTAAAAATGACAGGCGTGCAATGGAGGAAAGGCTTGTTTTGCCCTCCAGATGGGCGTTTCTAGACCATTTCGACGGCTATTTATCGGTTTACGGTTAGTTGGCGAACGCATTAAAAACAATGGCAGGATGCGCTTGAAATTTGCATTTAATCCTGCTATTTAAAAATATCAAAATAAAAATTAGGTTCTTGTTGCCCAATAGGCCGAAGTGAACCTTCCTTTGGAAATGAAAGTGTTTAGATTTCCGAAAACGCGGCTGGATTGCAGAAGTGAAGCGAGAAGGCTGGATACCAAGCAACTAGCAATATAAAGTTTACACATCAAAGTCTTATTTAAAGGGTCCGGTTATTCCAATCATTGATTATTTTCAGTTTTTGGAGATACCTCAACGGTTGCCTTTTCACTAGACTAAGACTAGAGCTAGTTTTGACAGATCTGAGATTTAAAAATGTCAGAAACATACATGCGCAGTAGCAATCCAAAACATTTTTTATTGTTTACGTCCATGGAATGGCCTAATAATGGTGTGACGTCACATGAAAACTATGATTGGTCACTCACAATTAAATGGCTGTTTTACGTCCTCTCACCTTATAGTGGACTGTAAGATGTAGGTCCGTTGTATGTAGATCTGCGTCTGCATGCCATCCGGGATTTCCTTCCCGTTCTTAAACCACAGGATGTTCAGGTCCTGGGCCTGGCTCACATCATTGACGTCTATGGAGCAGTTAAACGTGACCTCTGTCCCCTCCGAGCGCTGGATTTTGCCCACGGTGGGTTTGAAGCGCAGCTTCTGGATCTCCTCCTGTGAGAGATGTACCCTGGAGGCTCGTCCCGGGACGATCAGCGGCTCCGTTGCCTGCGTTGGACGGAAAGAACGGCCCTGTCTCACCCAATGCGGTGGACCTCCGTGATGGACGACAGTGAGGGGATGTTTCCAACTGGCAACTGTTTGAGGACATCAGAGTTTTCGTCAATGTAAGCATATCATGCCAGGCAAGATGTTTTACCTCATTTACATGTAAAACTACATAAGGGCCTGGTGTGCTGCATCTAAAGTCTATGTATTTACTTATTTATCATTTAACATGCAGACCAAAATAGTGCATTTAAGAAATATATGCATGAATATTTTGTATGTATATTCATGCATAATTTATATTATATATAAATATTAATATTTTATATATAAATTAGGGCTGTGCAAAAATTAATTGCGATTCATCGCATCCAAAATAAAAGTCTGTGTTTACATAATATATTTGTGTGTGCTGTATATAATTATTTTGTATATATAAAAACACATGCATGTATAAATTTAAGAAAAATGTGTTATTCATTTATAAAATATTTATATTTATATAATATAGATTTTGTATTTATATATATATATACAGAATTTACGCGCAAATTATTCTTAAATATATACATGCATCCATATGTATTTATATATACAAAATAATTATACACGGCACACACAAATATATTACGTAAACGCACACTTTTATTTTGGATACGATTAATCGCAATTAATTTTTGCACAGCCCTAATGTAAATAACACATTTTTCTTATGCATTTGTGTATATTTATATATACAAAATAATTATACACAGTACACACACATGTATTATGTAAACACAAACTTTTATTTTGTATGTGATTAATCATTGCCCAGTATACCGTATGTCTTGGAGTATTACAATAATATCGTATCGAGTTCAGTATCGTGATATGTGTCGAATCGTGACATGAGGGTATAGTTACACCTCTACAAACACTTATAGGGATTATCGCGATTAATCGCTTCCAAAATAAAAGTTTGTTTACATACTATATGTGGGTGCATTGTGTATAATTATTTGTATATATATATATATATATATATAAACACAAACATACATGTGTATTTAAGAAAAAAATATTGATATATAAAATACTGATATTTACATATAATATAAATTATATATAAATCTACATACAGTATACATACATGAAAATATTTCTTAAATATATAAAAGCATGTGTGTGTATTTATATATATGAAATAATTATACACAGTGCTCCCACATATATTATGTAAACACAAACTTTTATTTTGGATGCGATTAATCACGATTAATGGTTTGACAGCCCTAAAATCATTGAGTTCCTCGCTATATGGTACACATAGTTCAGCCGCACTGCTTTTCAGTAAGGGAAATCCTTGTTATTTAGGTTTGTGACTCAGCTCTGGCATCACTTCAGAAATGCAGTGGAAAACCAGTATCCTGTTCTCTACGAGCAAAAGGAAATTCTTTCTCTACAGGAATCTGTTATCAAAGGAAGCATACGCAGCTTTTATTGAGAGAGCCTTTTATATATACTACAAACAGATTCATTAAACTAGATAAAAAAGATTTTGTACTTCATATGCACAGTTAAATGATCAGGTGTTGATCAATGATTTACTGATAGAAATATATTTTGTTTATATAGAATGGAATGAACACATGTTCACACCACTCTTCCACTTGCACTTGTTTATTAAAAGATATTATAAACAGATCCAGGTTTTATAGAAAATTCCAAGTCTTATATAAGGTTTTCACAATCCCAGTGAGCACTGATGAGATTTCAGACACATAAGAAACATGTATTTTGAGTGAATATAGATTTCCACATGACATAAAAATCAAACATTTTGCTTCAGTGCATCAAAGTTAGTCTGGGATATAATGTCACTAATTTTATATATGAATCATAATATTTTTGTCAGTTTATCAAACTTACTCATATAATAAATTTTTGATGCAACGTGATACTGTACTGTAAAACAAATTACACCAGTGCTTCAGTAAAATCTTATCTTTTTGACCACATGAACTAAACACAATAACAGATCTTTCTAAACCTATTTAGTTTCTAGTTATGAAACTTATTTTAGCAGTGTAATCCTCTAAAAGTGAATTGTGGGCTGAAATAAGCCAGTATTTTGCAAAGCACATACGTAACAACTAAAGTTTTTTCTCTTTTTTATGTATAAAAGCATTTTTTGTGTTAACAACATGATTCCACTTAAAGTTCCTGCGCACACATCGATACTATATGACACAAACAAAGCCAAATATACCATTTTAAACCGTACAAGACAAATCTCAGCACATGCAAAAGTTATTAAGACCTTTAGTTCTGAACAATAAACTTTTTAAGGTTTTTGCTTCAGTAACTTATAAAGCGTGCACAGAGAGAAAACAGTAACTTGAAGGAAAACACATCTTACCAGTTGTCACTGACTGAGAAAACAATCCGACGAGCAGTAGAGTTAAAAAGCGCGACATCGCTGAGAAACTTTTGCCTAAAATAAACACCATAACGGTTCCTTTTCTCGTTCCTCAAGTATAAATGTGTCAGGCGAATATCCACTCGAGGCAGAGTATGTGCAGAGCAAATAACATCTTCTTTTCTGTTTACTCGGGGTCATTTAACACACGAAGGAATGTGTGTGTGTGTTTGGCCGTGACGAATGCAGCAGACTCCACGACCAAGCGCGCTCTCGCTGGAGGAGCGCGGTCCATCGCGTGACGTCACCAGCAGGTTGGTATGTATGCGCGCTCCTGACGAAATTCACTACCCGTGTTGTTTTGTTTTATAACATATTGATGACCCGCATAATTTTTGTGTCCAAGTGCGTTATTTCCTTCCTTATAACAATACTTTCTTATATTTCAAAATTATTTGATAAATTCATGACATATCACTTTAATCTATAAATCATATTTAGTTATTCTATAATTCATTTTAGTATAAAACGAATTCATTTTTTGTAGCCTTGCTTCATTCAATAATACATTTTATTTTATGTTTTGTTATGTTTTTTTTAATGTTTTATCTTAGCTCCCCTAAATGTCAGGTGATGCAACTGTCCAAACAAACAAATTTAAAATGGTCTCTTAATTAAAAAAAATAAAAACTAAATAGCCTACTATGGCATCATAATCATTTTAGGTTTGAAACCTTTCATATAAACACATTTAATAAATATCAGGAGTTTTAAAGCTGTTGAGATAATTGAAAAACTTTTGTTACACTTTCCATGTCAGGTGGTACAACAACAGTGTATTTACATTCAACTATTTGGTTGTAGGTCTGATATAAAACCAGACAAAAAATTAATGTAAACATTTTGAAATGTTATTTAACAACTGAAACTTGTTTAAACATTGTTCATGACTCAAAAATATGCATTACATTTGAAACGTTTTTTAAGCTTTATTTGTCAATGGCCCTTCTATAATGTTTTATTTTTATTACTTAACATTTTTATTTAATTTAATCTCCCATCTTGCATTTGTTTTATTTCACATATTCTTTATTCAGCCGCACACTACTTATTTTTACTTTTTATTAATATTGTATAATTAATATTTCCATGCATATTCTTAATGGCTAATTGTTGAAAAAATACATTTGATTGTCCACTTGCTTCAAAGCGCTTTATAAATATAAATCTGAAAAAATCTAGGCTATACAAATATAAAATACACTAATCAAATACACTATATGGGTACATAATGCAAGTACACAATGAAAGACGGCTATTACATTTTGCTTTCATTTTATTTGATTTCAAATACTACATGGTAATAATAATAAAAACGACCTTCATTTGTAATGTTTTTAGGACAATAATTCGATTTGTCCACAAAGTGGCGCTGTTCCATGATGTAAAACAACAGCTCTGCTGGAACAACATCCGTGATTGCAACCAGATAAGTTATATAACTTAAAAAAGGAAACTCTTTTTCACATTAAAAAGCCTTACATTGACTAATAGGCTATATGCACGCATAAGTTCCGCATTTGACGCAAGGATGCTCCTCCATTTCCGGTTGTGGAGATTAAAGCGGAGGAAAACCGAGGAAAACGGGATTATGGCAGAGTCTTCAAAATTTACTGTCCTCCCGTCTTTGAAACGAAACGTACATACGTTTAGACGTAATTTTATATAAAGTTATGTTTATTTAATATAATTTTAAGAGTGCCTGTTTTATCTGTTTTTGTGACTAACGTTTCTTTAGTATAACCATGGAGTATAATGCTGCGTTCATACTACCTATGGTAATTATGGTAAATACCAAAAGCCGACGTGGAAACTGCACATGAACACCCATAGACAGTAGTGAACACCCCCTCATGTGGTATTTACCACTGGGCAACTCGTAGAATATTTTGATGGCCGAGTTTCCGAGATGAAAAAACCTTTGACCATTTCAAAATGGCGGAGAGCACCGCGAGAGTCGCGAATGGTAAAAAAAAATACTATTCATGATCTAGAAAATATATAGCATATTATTTACCTTTTGAGTTTTGATAAATCATTTTTTGCTGTTGCAGACGACTTAAGCAATCTAAAATAGTTTTAGCTAAATAACAGGTCTGAATCTCCATCTTTTTACCACATTACGACAACAAAAGTACTTGAACGCAACACACTGGTAAATACCAGTTCACAAGTGGAAAATATCCTATTTTCCATAGCATGTGAACGCAGCACAAATTCAATATAAATTCTCGGTATTGCATTGGACTCTACGATCGGCGGAAGTTATCGAGCATCCTTCCGGAAATACAGCCGTGCATAGAGCCCATTAAACGATTTTACAGCAATCATGGAATAATCAGGTTTAATTCAGACACCAAAATGCTGAAAATGCATGCATAGAGTCACTTAAAATGACTTAAACACAGACTAGTGACATAATAATGCAGCTTTTTGCTGCATACAGCGTCTTTGGGTGCTACATTCTCTCTCAGATAGATAAGACCTGTGTGTCTTGTAAGTCATTGAGTGAAAATGAGCCGCAAAATGAGTCCTCATGAAAATGGTACCATCTTCCCCGAGCCTCTCAGATAACACCAAGAAACGAAATCATGTGTAAATTAGCCGAGTCTGAACGCGTCCGTTTCGCTAGACCTTTTGCACCTGCGGCCGAAGCGTTAGATGAGGAAAGCTGGACATCCACATGACGGCGCGAGGGGCTTTGGAGTTGGCGTTGGAGCCGGAGCTGCTTTTGCTTCGGTTGATGTTCTCCGAGCAATACGTCTTCATCCGATACAAGTTAGCCTTGCTCTCGCAGCAGCCCATGGAGCTCAGCAGGACACACGCATCTTTCCTGAAGGCCCTGGTGAAGATGGCGTAGAGGAACGGGTTCGCGCACGAGTTGATGGGGTAGAAGAGCACCAGGAGGATCTTCGAGTTGGTCACGGTGATGAGCGGGACTTTAAAGGCCGCGGAAATGGCGAAAAACGAGATGGGCGCCATGCAGAGGAAATCGGTGAAGATTAGCACCGCCATGCGCTTCGCGATCTTGGCGTCCGCGGCGCGTCCCGGGAACTCCGGGTTACGCACGGCCGTGTAAATGCACACGTAGCAGCCGCAAATCACCAGGAAGGCGCTGACGTTGAACAGCAGGAGGAGCATGACGTAGGCTTGGGATAGAGGAGTCTCGATGTCCATCGGCAAACACATGCTGACTTTGTTGTAGCTGCTGACGCCTATCAAGGGAAGCAGAGCTAGCGCTAGGCAGAGCAACCATCCCCCGGTCATGATCGCGGAAGCGTGGCTCAATCCCAGACGGCGTTCCAGTCGGAGAGCGTGCGTGATCGTGTGCCAGCGCTCCACGGTAATGCCAGACAACGTGTAGACGGATAACTCGCCTCCGAAAACGGACAGAAACCCGGCGATCCCGCATCCCACTCCCGTTTGCCACTCAATAGCGTGTTCGCTGTAGTGTCCGCGCGTCCTGAGGTCCACGGTCGCGATCATGAGGAGATACACGCCGATGCAGAGGTCGGCGAAGGCCAGGTGGCACATGAGGAATCTCGGGACGGTTAATTTGCAGCGGCTGGTGAATATCACGAGCAGGACCGTGAGGTTGCCGGCAATGGCGAGGACGTTGATGAACCAGATGGCCACCCGCAGGAAGCCGAAGCCGGCGATGTCCTCGCAGGGGTTGAACGCGTCCGCCTCGGGGACGCACTGCAGGGCTGGTCGGCGCTGACACAGGTCCAGCTCTGGGTAATAGAACTCGATTGCGTTTCCAAAAGTGTATTCAGCCGATGTGGATCCAGCGACGTCGGACGCTAGAGGATCGTCCAGCGGTAGAGAAGCGTCAATCTCAGATGGACTGAGGGAAGGATACGGTGAAAATGGTCAATGTCTCACTATTGGGAAAATATTACACACAAGACAATACCAAAGTAGAGTTATGTACAGTGTGTTTATAAAAGTTTGGAAACGTTACTATTTTAAATGTATTTTAAAGCAACACGAACCTTTGGTCTATAACACGATTTCTGTTTATTTATTATATGCCCCCATATCAGTGGCGTAGGCAGAAATTGTATTTTGGGTGGGCCAGTGAAAATATGAGTGGGCCTATAGGTTTTCATAGAAAAAAAAAATACTTCAATAATTAACTTTAGAGAGTAGAAAAATTAAGACAAACTGCAAAAATAAAACACCTTTATATTCGGCAAATCATCATGTTCAACCAACAGAGCTCAATAAAGGCTGGACAAACCAGTGTGTAGACAATGACTTGTCTATTTTATTCAGGCTAGTCAGCAGTGCAAAGACAGTTCACCCGAAAATAAAGTAAGGTAAAATTATAATAGACCCTTTTACAGTTGGTAAACACGATGACGTTTTTTGTGGGCGGAGCTTAGGTGGAGGCAGAAAGATCCATCTGGCCGCTTCACTAACGCTAGTTAGCAAGGATTGTTAGCTTGTTTTTTAACAATAACTGGAGAAAATCTGATTTTATCTTAATGTGTAAGGTCACCCAGTGTCCAGGACCGCGATTGTTATTTCCAAAAGTTATTTTTAACGGACGGAACCAGATCGGCCGACCCGTAGCCGCCTACACGCTCACTCAATGCATGGACGATCTGACAGGATTAACGTTACGTTACCTCGGTTGAGTGGCCTGACTTCTACACCTACCTTATAGAGAAACCGATCGTAAAGAGAAACTGAGGGCATATAAATCTTTAGATGCCTATATGGTCCTGTACAAGACTTGTGTATACGATCCGCAGTTCTGCCGAGCCAGCGCCGAGACCACGACAATGTAAAGAGTGACATTACAGTGCGATTTTAATGATGTGAATATTTTCTTGAAATAAAAGTTCCAGATACAGCATATTCATTTTTCATCAATTCTTGCACCAAACAACACAACAAGATGACATTTAATAATAGTAACAATTATTTAAGATCCTTATTAAATAGCTGAATCTCTGCTGTTTTGCATTGGCCGCCTCCAGTTTTCACTTTGTTTTGCCTCCAGCTAGCGCCGTGACCTAACTGTGACGTCGGCGCAAAAGGGGTCTATTAAGAAGATTATAACTATTTACTTATAGGTACAACCAAACGTACTTAGCCAGTTCGCTGTTGTCATCACAGATTGATGATCCATTTCTCAACGCAGCAATAACAGAACCCTCCCTATATGAAAAGCAGAAAATGAAGGAATTGAATTACACTGCTTTAAATCTGAACGGTGAATCATAATATCAAAGATAAATGTCAAGTTGGAGCGTAATTTTATGGCGTTCTCTGAGAAAGAAGTGCCAGTGATGCTCTCATTCAAAATGGCAATGGATTAAGATGAGAGGAATATTTGACCCCACTATGGCACCTAAACTGATTTGATATGTTGACCTGTGCGAGTCCCAGCTGAGGAGAGCGCAGCAGTGGCTGGGATACGTGAGCTGTGCCTCTCTCAGGCTCTTCAGTCCCTTCAGAGGAGGCAGTCTCTTCAGTGCGAACGCCGAACGAGCCACCAGCATCAACACAGACTCCAGACCATGAGAGGGCAGTGTCTCCAACGCTGTAGACGACACATCCCTGGTGAACAACACAGAGTGAAGTTTAGTATGAGTTTAGCCCCATAGACTCCCATTCATTCTGCGCTCGCCCATGATCACCTCCAGTGGAATTCTAGTAGAACTGCAACCAAGATGATACATGAGGCTAATAGGAAGTGCCAAGGCTCTCCGTTAGACGGGCTCTGATATTATTGATCATTAAAACTGACATTTAAGAAAAAGAGACAGGGTAAGAACTCCCGAAGTCCGAACTACCAAGGACGCAAGTCCGAAGCTTGAGTACTTGGTATTGAGAAACAGCCGAAGTTTCCTTCCCTATTGTGACGTATTTCTGAGTGAAACTAACGCGAGACCATGTCATTGACATTGAGATGTGGTCTGGGAACAACATGTTCTTTTTCTCGTATTTGAGGCATGGTTTATGAATGCCCAGAGCTGTTTATTGGGTGCTACGAATGTCTATCAAATGCGCCTGTATGAAAATCTGGTCCATGGTATCCAGACTACCTAGCAGCGTTGCCAGTATAGGCAGTATGTGGAAACCCAGGCTAGAGTGAAACGGCTTCTCAAACTAGAATTTTTTTAGGAAATTGTCCATGAGGAATTGATTAGATGGTTGTGGTTTGCTATTGACCCACTCTTGGAAGAAATGGTTCTATTTAGAACCAGAAATGGTTCCATCCCCCGCTTCATATATGGAACTCCAAAATGGTTCTATATAGAACCATTTTTTTTGGTAAAAGGTTCTATTGGCCAAGTATGGTTCTATATAGAACCCAGAGGAACCCCTTTTAAGAGTGTATAGAACCTTTTCAAAGTTCCAAATACGTAGCGCTGATAGAACCTTTTAAGGTTCTATATGAAGAGTTCAGATGCAAAAGCCTCTAAATGCCATTTGAAATTTTCTTCTAAAATGATCATTTTTATCAAACTTGTATATTTAAGTTCAGTAATTTCACTTAAATGGCAATGAAGATTACCTATTAATTGTCATTTAAGTGAAATCACTGAACTTAAATATACAAGCTTGATAAAAATGATCATTTTAGAAGAAAATTTCAAATGGCATTTAGAGGCTTTTGCATCTGAACTCTTCATATAGAACCTTTTCTTCTAAGAGTGTACATAACACCCTTATATGTAAAACAACAAGGCAAATTTGATTTCTCATGTCATGACCTGCTCCTCAAGTCTTCATACGGCAATCAATCCCACCTAAACCAGCCAATCGAGATCTTCGGGTTTTCTTAAAAGCTAAGGCAGGTGTGGTAAAGCTCTAGTCTAGACTCTATAGTAAGATATTGCTCTCCAGATTTAGTCATTCATATTGACGTCTGATAAGACCTGACACAAAGCGTTCCCTCCAGAGAAGATGAACGGTGAAACTGTGAAGTAAAGAGCCAGAATTTGCAAGAGATAGGCAGCATCATTTCACTGTTGTTCCACTTACAGCGTAGTGGGGCCAAATGCTTTTTTAAAAGCGTCTTCATGGATTAAACGCAGATCTTTGTTGTTCTTTAAGACTCTGCAAAACAAACAGATTACACCGTGATTATACAGCACACACACCGTGGTATACTGAAGAGGTGTTAGTGTATTTATAATCTGTCAATATTTACAGTTTATCTATTATAGTTCCATTAAATGCATGGCTTTCTATTTCTTGAAATCCATTGTTAAAGAGATTCCTGAAGAGAGAGAGAGAAAGAGAAACATTTATTAGCAGATAATGACTTAAATATCATCCAAATACTATGGTATTTACCACAGTTGTATTGAATATTATTTCAAGTACAACATTTTTGGTTTAAAATGTGTATACTGTAAGTAAAAGTTCAGGAAGTGTTATCTTGTTTGCATACAGATACAGAAATTGAAGGTTGCCCCTCTTGTACACTTACGTAGACTAAGCAAGATTTGATTAATAACACTATGATCTTTGAAAACTGACCGTCATTGAACTATATTAGACCTGCAGCCCCATAAAATTGATTTATGTCGGTCTTGCTTTTGTACACCAATAAAATATTCCTTGTTTTGTTGACCTTGTTTATTATAGGGGTCATGTCATTGGGAGTCCGTCCAAAAGGAGCATTTATTGAAACTAAAAATGCAAAACTTTTAAAGGAGTAGTTCATTTTTTAAAAAAAACTTTTGCTGATAATTTACTCACCCCCATGTCATCCAAGATGCCCATGTCTTTCTTTCTTCAGTCGAAAAGAAATTAAGGTTTTTGATGAAAACATTCCAGGATTTTTCTCCATATAATGGACTTCAATGGGGTCCAAAACGGTTCAAGGTCGAAATGAGAGTTTCAGTGCAGCTTCAAAGGGCTTTAAACGACACCAGACGATGAATAAGGGTCTTATCAAGCGAAAAGATTGCTCATTTTTAAAAAAAAAAAAAATAACTCTCCTGTTCGAACCCGTTTATCAAAATGAACGAATCTTTTTCCGAGTCAATTCGTTCATTTCGTTCGTTGAATGAACCAAATGACACGAAAAAAGATTTATTCATTTTGATGAACGAGTTCGAACAAGAGAGTCACGAACTTGCATCACAGAACAGAGCAAGGCGAGCATTTGAGCTTATAAAACTTCAACTTTGTTGTTGTTATTTTTTAAATTAGCGATCGTTTCACTAGAAAAGACCCTTATTCATCGTCTGGTGTCGTTTAAAGCCCTTTGAAGCTGCACTGAAACTCTCATTTGGACCTTGAACCGTTTGGACCCCATTGAAGTCCATTATATGGAGAAAATCCTGGAATGTTTTCATCAAAAACCTTAATCTCTTTTCGACTGAAGAAAGAAAGACATGGACATCTTGGATGACATGGGGGTGAGTAAATTATCAGCAAAAGTTTTTTGAAAAGAGAAATACTCCTTTAAATCAAGAACATAACCCTGATCGTTTCATTCGGATCTTAATGGTTTGAGGAACAATGGTTTTATGGATCTGTCACAATGGTGATGCAAAGAGGCTGATATTAAAGGATGACACAGTGTACTTTATCCAAAAGCAAATTCACAGCTCACAAATAAGAGTGACAGTGTCTTTAAATCATCTGGAAAGAGTCCCTTTATTGCTTAAGGTCAGACAGAGGGTGGAAAACAGTGAAAAAATGTTGTTGACGACACAAAATTAATCGTCAACATTTTTCCACTGACAATAACTACATAAAAGACCGTTTTTGATGACAAAACCTATAACGAAAATCTATTGACCTTTTTGTCTACAAATAAGAGCATGATGAAAATGTTAATGAGGGATGATTTAGGAAAAGATTCACTCACAGTTAATCTCGGTTAGATGTGAATATTTTAATAGTAACGCAATGATCGATCGGGCGGGTTAATAGCATACACTCTTATGTCTTATCTTGAAATCAAGGAGAACAAGCCCATTTGTGTCGAGTAATGTAACAATCTCTGGCAAAACACGAAGAAATGTACAATACAACACAGGGCTCGACAATGAGGCCGGGACAGTAGAAGAAATTTACCAAAAGATTATCATGCATTTCCACGGACAATTAATTTAGACATAAAAAAAATATATCGAACTGCCGTTTTGGCGAGTTTCCAAAAAATAATCGTGATTTTAACGGTAAAAGACTGTAAAAATGCTACAGTGCAAAAATGTTAATTGTTTAACAGAAAGTTTCCGTCCTATATACGGTAAATAACTGTGATAGATCTCATGGTACATTTAATGTAATTTTACTGTAAAATACTGTTAAATTTATAGTTTTTGAAAGTGTATAATTTACAGTGAAAAACCGTAAATTGATATTCCCACAATTCCCTGTGTGACGCTTCACATTTTATGTATTTTTACCATTAATAACCATTTCTTCATAGTTTTCTTGTTTTTTTTTTGTACATTAGGGTTTTATATTACAAACAATGTTGTTAAATTAATGTTTAGTGCATTTTTTTTGTAATTTCATGTGTGTTACCATGATGGTGTTTAAAGTTTGTGTGAATGGAAAAGCTGCTTGTGATGAGCTTTAGATTGATCATGTGACTCTCATCTCTGCTGTGATGATTGTTGGTTGTCAGTGTACTGTATTATAATTGTACAAAACAGATATCAATACTTTAATAAGTGAGTAAATTAACAGTATATCAGATAATGAAACAGTTTATTAAAGTAAATTTTAAGTTCAGACTGTAAAACCAGTAATGTTGCTACCGTATTTTTGACTGTAAAATTCTGGCAACCACAGCTACCATTTTTTTACCGTAAAGATTGCGGTTTTATTTTTTACAGTGCAGTCCATCATGCCTAAACCAGCTTCTGTCTGAGTCCTTAATGTTATTTCAAACAACAAAATTTTAAATTCAGACTGTAAAACCTGTAATGTTGCTACCGTATTTTTGACTGTAAAATTCTGGCAGCCACAGCTACTGTTTTTTTACCGTAAAGATTACGGTTTTATTTTTTACAGTGCAGTCCATCATGCCTAAACCAGCTTCTGTCTGAGTCCTTAATGTTATTTCAAACAACAAAATTTTAAATTCAGACTGTAAAACCTGTAATGTTGCTACCATATTTTTTGACGGTAAAGTTCTGGCAACCACAGCTACCATTTTTTTACCGTAAAGATTGCGGTTTTATTTTTTACAGTGCAGCCCATCATGCCTAAACCAGCTTCTGTCTGAGTCCTTAATGTTATTTCAAACAACAAAATTTTAAATTCAGACTGTAAAACCTGTAATGTTGCTACCGTATTTTTTGACGGTAAAGTTCTGGCAGCCACAGCTACCGTTTTTTTACCGTAAAGATTACGTTTTTATTTTTTACAGTGCAGTCCATCATGCCTAAACCAGCTTCTGTCTGAGTCCTTAATGTTATTTCAAACAACAAAAGACAAAGACAAAATCCCTCACTGCTCTTGACGGAGTAACTTTAGTAGCTGTAATAAGAGTTTACCTAAGAATGTTATTTTACCTGTGTGATTATTACTTTATTCCATTTCTATAGTATTTCTTACCTGAATACCTGACAACATAAAACACTGTTTATTTCATTTGTATCTTTATTCGATTGTATTTTGTTTGTTATTATTTCTGTTCTTTTTTACTGACTGTTACATTTTAATTGGCTAAAAAGCACCATTAACGCAGCGAAAGGGCACCCTAAACATGTGACTGAGCCGTTAAAATGATTGAATATTAACTTAAAATTTCAGGTGGTCCTCAAAGCAAATATTTTAGATCAAAGAGGTTCACCTGACAAAAAAAGCAGCCCTGACTCATAACAAGATGTGCCATAGAGTGAGATACTAACATTGTGGTGAATTCACTCGTCATTCCGCTGAAAGCATTTGGTGGGACTGAACGCAGGTTGAGGTTATCACAAATATCCCTAAAAAAAAGAAAAAGAAACAATAAGACACTTAGCTGCAAAAAAAACAAAAACTCAGGAACAAAAACATATTAGTCTCCTAATCGAATACATCTGTGCTTTTCTTATCCAGTGTTCTGACTCATGGGTCTCTGAAAGAGTCGGCACATTATATATCTGTCCATTTCATAACAGCCCATTTTCTGTCAGCTGGAGACGGTCAAATTACAGCTTCACTATTACTTTCCATCATTTGTTCTCACTTACACCATCCCTCAAACAGATGAATCCACAGGGTAAACTCACAGTATGAAATAGGGCTCCAGGGAGACGATGGAGGTCAGGTCAGGGAATACACTTATGCCAGTGTTGGAAATGCTCCTATGGAAAGACAAAGCAAAAGGGAATTGGGTCTTGACCCGCGCAAGAAACCCAAAAAACACAGGTGTGTCTCAATCATCTCCTGAGTTCATGAATCAGTCAGTACTACATGAATCCGGGACCTGGTAAGTATTACTACTTTTTGACAAAGTTTCCGCCGTGTAGTCGATAGTTTTATCCTTTAAAACACCAAAATCACATATTTAAGCATTTTTTCCTTGAAAAAAACATGTGGCCATGCCTTAAAATAGATCGAATGTAACTCGACACCCTTGCCTCATTTAGTATATGCGTTCCTATGAATATGCAAATGAGCCCCGCCTCCACTTACACCAGCTCAGAGATACACTCATTGACGATCACACGTTGATCTGATTGGTTACAAGGTTGTGTGTGACGTCAGAAACACTAGCGATGTCAAACCGTGTTTTTGAGATTGTCTTTGGTTCACTGCAGTTGAATGGATGGTGTCGACTTATGAACTTACACATGGTTTGTCTTAAAGCATATTAAAAACACCACATAGACATATAAACAACATTAAAAGCTTGATTTTCACCACAGGGTGACATTAAGTGGATTTATAGTTTAATTTAAAATTATTATGTGGAATCAACTGGAATAAGTACACAGTAGTTCACTTTGAAATAATTTTTTCATATGTTTTAGCTTACCTCAAGGGCATCCACAGTATTTTCCACAGTATTTTCCATTTTGATATTTTTAGGTTAAACCGTTCTTGTTTGTCAGTCATATAATGGAGGTCTATGGTCACCACCTCAAAGAGCATGCACAGAGAAGTCCAAATTAAACATGATTTAATGACTCGTAAATGTAAGTACACATTGATGGTCTAAGACACGAAACGAGCGGTTTGTGTGAGAAAACGAACAGTATTTATATAGTTTTTACCTCTTGTAACCACAGCCACGTCCAAGTACTCTGAGGGCACGGGCGCTTCGGTCTGCGCAAGCGGCGGAGGTGATCTCTCACACAAACCGCTCGTTTCGTGTCTTAGGCCATCAGTGTGTACTTACATTTACGAGTCATTAAATCATGTTTAATTTGGACTTCTATGTGCATGCTCTTTGAGGTGGTGACCATAGACCTCCATTATGTGACTGACAGACACGAACGGTTTGACCTAAAAATATCAAAATTAAAACTACTGCGGAAACAAAGACACCGACATCTTGGATGCCCTTGAGGTAAGATAAAACATACCAAAAATGTATTTCAAAGTGAACTATCCCTTTAAATGGTTTAATCCAAACATTTTTCCCAAGAGTTTTAAGAATATTCATTTCTGATTCGTGTCAATTAAAATGTGATTGATTATGTGCTGCTTACAGGTATCTCAGCTTGGGAAGGTGGTTGAAAGCCCGCTGGTGGATGTGAATGAGACTCCGCGTGTTCTGGATTGAGCTGTGACACAAATTCTTGCATGACAAATCACAAACAAATGACACTTTACCACGACTCTGTCAGAGAAGAGTCTGTTCCGGTAGGTTTTACGGACAGTAATTAAATACAGTCATTAAGAAATGCATGCAAATCGAGTCAATTATCCATGAATCACTTTCATTGTAGCTTGAGTGGTGTCTTACATTTCTGAGACATTCAGAAGGCTGTTGAATGCTTCTGTCTCTATGGTTTCCAATGATATGCTCTGGGAGATTTCTCTGGGGGGAAAAAAACAACAAGTGAATGAAAATGAGTGGCAAAATGTGTCCAAAAATACACAATTGTATGCATTTATTTGTGCTTGAATAAATTAATCATGCACCAGATGGATGAAGTCTACAGAGCATGCACATGTGTAATAATAACATTTCTTATTAACAATTCTTCTTATTATATTCGAAATACAATTAGAATGTAATATTTACTGTCACATTTGAATCATTTAATGCATGCTTTTGCTAAATAAAATATGAATTTCTTTTTTAACGGTACAATCATAATAACTATATTATATGAAATAAATTAATAACAAATATACACTGTAAAAAAATATTTTCAAGATTTGTTATCACAACATATTTTCTTTTGTCAAATCAACTTATTCTGAGTTTCTGATGATTAAATTAATCTCCTTCATTGTATTAACTCACTTTTTCCAGTTCAATCAACTTAAAATTTTAAGGCAACCAGGTTACTTAATTTTTTAAGTTAAACCAACAATATTTTTTTACAGTGTATGAATTTTAATGGTCTATTCTGATATATATCATGTTCATAAAATAAATTACAAAAAGCAACATAACATCTACTTTTTTAATAAAAATAAAACAGTTTTCACTATAATCTCCTTTATGTTAATTTATATAACCATGTCTAATTGCATTGCATTTTCTAATTCAAGTTTTGGTTTCATTATAAAGTTTTGCATTTTTGCAACTTAAAATTTTAAGGCAACCAGGTTACTTACTTTTTTAAGTTAAACCAACAATATTTTTTTACAGTGTATGAATTTTAATGGTCTATTCTGATATATATCATGTTCATAAAATAAATTACAAAAAGCAACATAACATCTACTTTTTTAATAAAAATAAAACAGTTTTCACTATAATCTCCTTTATGTTAATTTATATAACCATGTCTAATTGCATTGCATTTTCTAATTCAAGTTTTGGTTTCATTATAAAGTTTTGCATTTTTGCAACTTAAAATTTTAAGGCAACCAGGTTACTTACTTTTTTAAGTTAAACCAACAATATTTTTTTACAGTGTATGAATTTTAATGGTCTATTCTGATATATATCATGTTCATAAAATAAATTACAAAAAGCAACATCTACTTTTTTAATAAAAATAAAACAGTTTTCATTATAATCTCCTTTATGTTAATTTATATAACCATGTCTAATTGCATTGCATTTTCTAATTCAAGTTGTGGTTTCATTATAAAGTTTTGCATTTTAGACTTTATAGATATAAGTAAGAATTTTTCATTGTAAAACTCATATAGTCCAAACATCTTTTTAGACCATTCCTAGGGGAGAGGCTTCTTTTTGGCACAAAAAATCAATCCCAAGAGAGAAAGATTTTTTGATATTGTGTGATATAACTGGCATTGACAAAATTCTGCTCCTTTTAATGCACTCTATTCAGTCAAAGAATAATCTATTCTCTGCGAGCGTTCAAACTGTTCCTCCTAACTTGGATGTCCTGAGCTTTTTCAAAGAGCCGCGGGGAAAAAATTGGCATCGAAAGCTCCTTCGACTCTGTGCGTTCTGAAAAAAGGGAGTGAACATCAAAACTCCTCTTCACAGATCACAGATGTGGAGATGAGCCCGTTGGCTCGGAGGGCAGTGATGATGGATGGCGTTTCCCTAAACATCTGGTTATCTGCCGTCAGTTTTTACTCACATTGATTTTACTCCTTTCAGGTGGTCGAAACTGCGACTGCTGATGGTTCTCAGAGAGATGTATTTCAAAACTCTGAAATTGAGACGCACAGGATGAATGAATAATAATTTCACATCAATAAGTCACAATTAATTCGAATAAATCCCTGATCCTGAAAGGCAACCACATAGCAAATCACATGTTCTTGTAAAAGCCTTAAAGGAGAAGTTCACTTTTAAATAAACTTTTGCTGATAATTTACTCGCCCCCAAGTCATCCAAGATGTCCATGTCTTTCTTTCTTCAGTCGAAAAGAAATTAAGGTTTTTAGATGAAAACATTCATTTGATGAAAGCATATAATGGACTTCAATGGGGTCCAAACGGTTCAAGGTCCAAATGAGAGTTTCAGTGCAGCTTCAAAGGACTTTAAACGACACCAGATGATAATAAGGGTCTTATCTAGCGAAACGATCGGTCATTTAAAAAAATCAATAAAAAAATTTACGTTTTATAAGCACAAATGCTCGCCTTGCTCTGTTCTGTGAAGAGCGTTTGTGACTCTCCTGTTCATCAAAATGAACAAATAATTTTTCGAGTCATGACTCGAAGGGTCCTAGATAAGACCCTTATTCATCGTTTGGTGTCGTTTAAAGCCCTTTGAAGCTGCACTGAAACTCTCATTTGGACCTTGAACCGTTTGGACCCCATTGAAGTCCATTATATGGAGAAAAATCCTGGAATGTTTTCATCAAAAACCTTAATTTCTTTTCGACTGAAGAAAGAAAGACGTGGACATCTTGGATGACATGGGGGCGAGTAAATTAAAGTGAACGACTCCTTTAAATGTGTTAAAACATGTCCTGTAAAAACTGTTGAAAATTAGGTTAAAATAAAAGGAGCTTAAACAGATGTCTTGGTTAAAATAAGACGTCAACAAAGCACTTCAACTCTGAGACAGAGGAGATAAAAGCTCATTCAGCAAGGACTAAAATCTCAAAAGAAGACGATTAACCTTCATTCAACCCTGTAAAATCATAATATTCAGAATAGTTCACTACCGTGCCACTTTTTCAAACAGTCATATCGTTTAAATAAAAAAGTAGTACGCTGCTATTCCAAATTCCAGTTGCGTTAGTACCTTTTATGGGACTTTGAAAATGAATGAGGAAGTATTTTGTGTCCTATTTACAGCAACATTAATTTCCCCCCGTAATTATCGAAACAACAATCACGTTTTCCAATGCACTGCTAAAAATGACCATGCAAAGTGCAGGTAATTACATCACATTATGTCTTGCATGTCTGGGCCGTGCTTCATTTAAGAGTTTGGAACCTTTGCACTCGGATAATTATCACTTGGTGTTGTTTTGGAGAGAAGGTCACGGTGCTCTCAGAGTTTGTAATTGTGAAGTGCTGCTTGATTCATCTCTTGCACTGCAGGTCTAATGATGTGAGTGTGGAGTCACCGCCTGACTCTTGTTAGCGCTCGAAGTCTCTCCGTTCGGTTGGAGTTGTGATTTCCTAGCCTTATTCCCTTGCCTGAGCTCACATCATGGATCATACTAGAAATTAGTCATCTGGACATGCTTACAGAAGCCTCAAAGCATGTTTAAGTGCTAAAAAAAATCATTAATCCTGAAAAGAATGCTAATCATTAAATGCCATTTGTTGTGATATTTAATAGTATTTTCGAAGGAAGGATCAGAACAAACTCCTTAAAATAGAAAAAAGTTCTTAAAGTCCCCCTGTAGTCAATCATTTTATCCCTTAAAACTCACCAAAATGGCATATTTAAAAGTTTTTTCCTTGTAAATAAATTCTCCATGCCTTAGCTTGAATGTATGGAAGCTTGTTTCCGCCACTGAATAAAAAAAATAAAATAAATAATTGTGACTTTTTATCTCACAATTCTGACTTTATTTCTCACTCTGCGAGATAAAAAGTCAGAATTGCATGATAAAAAGTCGCAATTGCGAGTTATAAAGTCCGAATTGGGTGATGTAAAGTCAGAATCGAGAGATATAAAGTCAGAATTGGGTGATATAAAGTCACAATTCTGAGAAAAAAAGACAGAAGTGCGACTTTTTATCTCACAATTCTGACTTTTTTCTCACAATTGCGACTTTACATCTCGCAATTCTGACTTTATAACACATAATTGCGAGTTTATATGTCGAAATTCTGACATCTTTTCTCTGAATTGTGAGATATAAACTCGCAATTGCGACTTATCAGGCCAATTTTAAGGGGGGAAAACAGTTTAAATCTCACAATTATGACTTTATATCTCACAATTCTGACTTTATATCATGCATTTCTGACTTTATATCACGCAATTGCGACTTTATATCACGCAATTCTGACTTTATATCTCGAAAATTCTGACTTTATAACTCGCAATTCTGACTTTATAACTCGCAATACTGACATTATAACTCAAAATTCTGACTTTATAACACACAATTATGACTTTATATCTCACAATTCTGACTTTATAACACGCAATTCTGACTTTCCATCTCGCAATTCTGAGAAATAATGTCAGAATTGCAAGAAATAAACTCGCAATTGTGAGAAAAAAAGTCAGAATTTTGAGATTTAAAGTCGCAATTACCTTTTATATCTTTCATTCTATGGCGGAAACAAGCTTCCATATGAATGTAACTCTACACCCTTACCTCATTTAGCAATCTATAAAGTGATATATAAATAAGCGCAGTGTTGGGTAAGTTACTCTAAAAAAGTAATTAATTACTAGTTACTAATTACCTCTTCAACAGTGTAATTAGATTACTGTACTAATTACTCTCTCTAAAAAGTATTTAATTACTTTTAATTACTAATAACTTTCAAAATCCCATATAAATCTCAATCAGCTGAATAATACAAGGATAGACATGAATCTGTTTTAATTCTTTTAAATAAATACTATAAAACTGCATGAATTATCCTTAAACAGACCAAGGTGGAGAAGGTTACATTATAAAAATACACTTTTTAACATCAGACAATACATTTTGATGTTAAACCCACTATTGTTTTATGTCTGATTCACACTTTTACATACATATTTTACAATAATTCAAAAAGAAATTGTACGAGTGCGGTCGTAATATTTAGACACCTCATGAAATGCATACGAATCTCTGTGAGATCGGATTGATCTAAACATAGTATTTACCTCAATTACACCAGAAGTAACTGTAATTAAATTACAGATAAATGAAGAATCCCTTACTTTACATTTTCAAGGGAAAAGTAATTAAATTACAGTAACGAATTACTTAGTAATTAGTTACACCCAACACTTTCTTATTCAACAATTCGTTTTCATCTGTGTGGGCCTCTGAGTGAGTTCACGTATAGTATTACAGCGAAGCGCTACGTCAACATGTAGGCTCACTATTGGCCAGCATCACACTCGTGACCTGCGTCGGCCAATAGTGAGCCTATGGGCACTATTGACATTTTGAGTGTGTCTTGGGTATACCAAATACTTTTTTAGACACTGTAAAAATAATTACACTATGCCAGATGCTGCATCCCAAACTGTGTCAATTATGTGCGCTCATTTTCGTCTAAAACCCGAGTGGAATTAAAAACGTAAACAAATGACAAAATTTGAAGGGGGTGTGTGATCACAGTTCTTTTTCTTATTTTTAAGGACATTATTCATTTATCTCATGTCCTTGATTGCACGCAACTCTTATCGGGGCTCAAGGTTTCAGTAGAGGAAGAAGATGATTTCAAGGCCTCAAGGACACTAAGCAGACTCCCTCAACACGCTCGGCTCAGCGGGTGTGATGATGGCAAGCAAAGACCCGTCAGTCAGACAAAACCACTTGACCCGTCTACTTCGGATATTACTTTTCTCAAGCTTGACACAAGTCAACAGCTCCCCCATTGCTTTTTTTCAGAAAGGGTAGAGGTGTCATGCGTAAGCAAGACTATAATGAGAAGTGAGTACTGCATCACAATTGCTCTGTTAATGTATTCAGAGCAAAAAGAAGTTTCTTTAAAAGGTAGGAAACTCGATGCGAGAAATTGCAGGAAGGACTCTCACCGTTTTGATGGAGGCCTTTTTTATAACGTGCATTACCGGCAACAGCCTTAAAATACAGTTTTTTAGTGTTATTTGTCAAAGAAGAATGGCAGTGCTCGCCAAAAGTGATGTCAGAACGGGATATTTGTTTTAAATGAGCATGCATATTTTATACTTTTTAAATATTCTCAATATGAGAGAAGAACAAAACACTAAACTTGGTGTTCTAACAAAAGTATTTGACAAAAAAGTGCAGGTTTTATTTTACTATTCAAATAATAATAATCAATGTACATAAAGCATACATGGACAACAAAATAATCAGTTAATCAGCAAAATAATCAATATTTTGTTGATTCTCTGTGTTGATAATTTCTGTGCATGACAGCCATGACCAAAAATGATTTAGCATTAATTTTGTTTTAATAATATTTGAATAAAGGGTGAAGAATAAGGATGTCAATTTCCCTAGGCCGGACATCATCACTTTTGGTCACTACTGTATTAATGATATAATTGTTGTCAGAATTTATTACTGATTTGAAATGTTTTTTATAATGCAATAATAGTTCTAGAGATTTCAGTCTTTCCTCATTCAAGCAGATGGAGATGTACATAGTTGCATGCTAGTTTTATTTTTTTCTTGATAGCCGAGGGAACTGACTTGCCTTAAAGGCAGTGGATTATCCCTTTAACACAATGTTTATTCAAAATGCACTAAATACAATTAAAATATATTTAGTTAGCTTCTTATACATCAAAGAGTTAGCCTATATGATCTTGCATTTTATTCAACTAAAACTAATATTCTTTTGTGAATAAATATGGGTTTGAGAGCAAAATGTAATGTAGCTAACCCTCACATTAGTCATGATAAAGGTTTGCTAAAAATACCAAATTAATTCATGCAATAAATTATTAAGACTTTTGTGTGCAAATACTGTTCATATAACACAGTATTCATATTTGTCTCAAAATGGTACCATTCTGAGTTGTTATTTGTACATTTTTTAGATAATAGATGGGTATCTATAGATAACTAATTATTTACTATTCAGATAACTAAATGGGTCATACGTGTTTAGACTATGTTTGGGATGGTTATTTATGAAACAGAAACATAATATAAGCACATCCACTGTATCATATGGGCTGTTGTTATGTGTAGACGTCCACAATAAATTGAACGCAGCACAAACACAAACACACTCCCTTCGTCCTATAAGATACTGTCACTCTAAATCACACGTTAAAGTAAAATGTTGTAGTTGTCCCCTTTTCATATTTAACATTCTGTACTAACATGCAAACATGTAATGAAACAATTGAGATACTTTGGCAACTTGAGGTGTCTGGGTGTGTGAGATATGGTGTGTTGGTATGTGGTCATGTACTATTTAAGGTTTACATAAGATTTATTATCACAGTGAATCACTGCCACACTATTAGTAGTAGCCTATTAAAAAGTACTATTTTAATGACCATCAATGAACATCCTGTACTGTACTTGATGTGCAACTGCTTTTAAATACCTTCTATTATTATATTTTATAATAATAGATTTTTACTGCAGAGAATTTCTGAGGCGGACACAAACCTTAAAGTCTTGACATACTGTATATACACACACCCACACCATCATTATCTAAATACAGCACATTTTGGACTAAGTTGTCATAATGAGAATCTCCTGAGGTTTTTTTTAATTCTGATTTGAGTCATGTTCTTAATTACAATATCCATATCTAGAATGCTTTACAGCAAAAGCATACATGCTGTACATAAATATTAATCCATGGTTTTGGCTGATGAATTACAGCATATTAAAAATGTAAAAATTAGCACCATGTGAAGCACATGTGACAACTTGCAACGTGACGACCCAACCAGACTTATATGGAAATAAATACAGATGGGGTGACATTTTTTGCCAGTTATCTCGAAAAATTAAAAAAAAAATGTCCAAATCAAACTGAATTCCCCTATACCATAACAAGTTATAGCCTATGTGACAACTTAGGTCTCCAATAGCTAGGCTATACTTAGCTACACTGAAATGTTAAGCGTAATGAGTAAATGAAAGTCCCACTTTAAGTGCTATGAGTTAATAAAAGTGCCACTTTAAGTGTTATAAGTGACAAAAACGATGAAAAGGTGTGTGCTTACAGTCTGTGAGTTCTGCTCTTGGTGTTTTCTGTCGCGCTGTTACAGGTGATGCTCTTCTGAGAACATCTGCAGATCTCAGGACACTCGAAACACACGCCACCGCAGAGAGACATCAGAAGAGGACAGAGGAGAAGCAGGAGAGATCTCCACATTGTTTTGTAGTGTTTTCACCTTGTTTGAACTGGTTAAATCCACTCTTCCTCACGCCGGGAGATCTTCTGACCTGAAATCGAGCGCGCGCTTGAGGGCGGCGGGACGGGAAAATAAACGCTTCGCGGTTTCAGACTATAGTAGTGTTGATCCCACAGATGGTAAAGCCGCTAAAGCTATTGATTTCTAGGTCCTAGTGCAGTATATGCGTGTTCACGGTCTTTTCACGGGATCTGGTCTGGGAGAGGAGCTCGTAGATGAACTGTTTGCCTGCGCATCTTGAGTCATATCACAAATGAGCGAGCTGCGCTTGGCACATCAATAGACACACACACATACATAACCCACTTACATAGCCTACACACACACACACAGAAGGACATACACATAGATAACTCGTATACATATATACATTTCAAGATACATATTTAATATTCAACAGCATCATCATAATTAGTCATAAAAAATTTTAGAGGTCAGTTTGTTTGGTCCACTATATGGGAGATGGTTATTTGATGTATGCATTTGCATCTGAAATATGTATATTTTAGAGTGTTTGCTCATCTGCAACACTTTTCTAAGACATTTCCTGTCTGATGTTAAATAGACATTTAGATGAAGAATCTTAGATTTAGATTGTAAAACTGTGTTTATACAGTAGATAGATAAATAGATTGACAGACATGGATGGATGGATGGATGGATGGATGGATGGATGGATGGATGGATGGATGGATAGATGGATAGATGGATAGATGGATAGATGGATAGATGGATAGATAGATAGATAGATAGATAGATAGATAGATAGATAGAGACAAATAGATAGAGATAGATAGATAGATAGATAGATAGATAGATAGATAGATAGATAGATAGATAGATAGATAGATAGATAGATGGATGGATGGATGGATGGATGGATGGATGGATGGATGGATGGATGGATGGATGGATGGATGGATGGATGGATGGATGGATGGATGGATGGATGGATGGATGGATGGATGGATGGATGGATGGATAGATAGAGATGGATGGATGGATGGATGGATGGATGGATGGATGGATGGATGGATGGATGGATGGATGGATGGATGGATAGATAGATAGATAGATAGATAGATAGATAGATAGATAGATAGATAGATAGATAGATAGATAGATAGATAGATAATTTAATGTGTTTTCGTTTTGTTCTGCTCATGAAACACTGGAAAAATATCTTTCCAAGAAATTTTAGTTGACAAAAAAACTCCCGACAATATAAGCTGTGGAAAACTGTAAGTAATCTAGGAGCTTTATTCAGCTTTTTACAGCAGATGCCATTGGAAACACGGTAAGTCTATCCCTCACAGCCTCACTGTCATACCTGTCATGGCGCTGCTCTGAATAGATAGATAGATAGATAGATAGATAGATAGATAGATAGATAGATAGATAGATAGATAGATAGATAGATAGATAGATAGATAGATAGATAGATAGATAGATAGATAGATAGATAGATAATTATACCTGATTTCAGGTTATACCATTGATATCAGAGATTATGAATGGACAGAAGCTCATCACCTCTGAAGGAACCGTATGCAATAGTAAGTATAGTAAGTGGTTATGTTTTTTCATAAGGCCACGGTGACCTCTGTTCAGCAGCCAATAGTTTATTTGTGTCTATTTGCTCCGGCGCCGGGCTGTTCCATTGATAAGAATGGGAGGAGCATTAACCTTGAGAGGAAAATGAATCCAGCTGTACTGTAAAATAATTATACATTTCCAGTCATGATAATCACGTAAAGCTTTTACATTAACCACGAAAAATCTGCAGAATTCAGCATATCACAACATTTTAGAAATCATAATGATTGGGTAATTGATAAGGCTAATTTATAATTTTAAAACAACGAAAGTCATTTGATATTAATCTACTTCACTGTAATGTGAAGTGAATGTGAACTGAATGTGAAATCTATTTAAAAAAAAAAGCAAACTTAAGCAACGGTCCACGAGTCTATCATACTTAATAAAATGCAGAGTTATGCATTTCATACTTTAATACGTTTGGCAGTATTGGCTGTGTTGCCACGAACGCGATGACATCATCCAAACGCGGAAGTGGATCGGTACAGTTACAGTTACAGTTAAAGTAAAAACCAGGGAAATCAAGTCATCTTGTCATCATCCATGGATCAAAAACAACCCAGCAGCCTTGCCAGATATCTGGATGGAGAATTCTGGGAGATTAAAGACGCTTTTCGGGACGCGATTTCAAAGAGTGATCTGTTTCAGTGCAGCAGGTAGGTTTCATTCCGAGGAGTTAGCTTGAGTAAATGATATGACATATACAGTCACCTCTTCCACCTGATGGAGGCTGAGCACATTTTGTGAACGATTTCAAAAGATTTAAATCCATTTTGCGCGACATTTGAGTGTGAATTCTTGTGCAGTTATGAACTGACTCTGGATCAGAGCAGAGACCTGACCGCAGAGAGACTCTATCACATCTTAAGGCTGCCTTTCATGAGAGAACACCTTCAAAACCAGGTATAGTCGTCATTACGCATTCAATTACGCATTAAGATAGGATGTCATTTGGTAAAAAACAATAGTAACGTCACTGATATTCAGTTTGCATTGCTCTCAAATGATCAGCTTCATTAGTTAATGGTAGATGTCACATGGATTTACCATGGTGCATACAGTATTAAAGAATGTTTTTTAGCATGATGGTATGTTTTGTTAGTGTAATGCACATCTTATTTGCCTTTGTTTAGCTAAAAGAGAAGCAAAACGGCTTCATAAACAAGAGTTGGGGCATCACCGAGGTCATCTGCTCCGCTGACATGGCCACGGGAGTCAAGGTTTGTCAGCTTTGTTCTTATAGTTGCTTCTCAATAAAAGGTAATTATAAAAAGGCAACTGGATTTCTGGTTTGTTTAGATTATAACTGAGTTTTGAGCTGTTCTGAGGCACATTTGCATGTCATATTGGCATGCATGATGCTCCACATTTGCATTTATTCCACTCTATGGTGGTGCATTTGAATAGTGACAGCGCACTGCTTGCTGTGCCCCTCAGCTCGGTGTTGTGTGTGGACTGTATGGAGGTGCTGTCAATAATCTAGGCAGTCCAGAGCAGAAGGAGAAGTGGTACCTGCCTGTATCAGTAAGTCATGGATAAATTCTGTGCGCTCCAGATTCCAACACGATGTGCACATACATGTTTGCAAGCCAAAGTCCTGCTCACTTTTGGCTCAGTTTACACAAGTGTTGTTTGTTTAATGCAAGAATGGCTGCAATTATTGATGTACTGTCAACGCAACATCTACGTATATGATTTTGCGTTTATTTGCAGGAGCTCCAGTTTACGGGGATGTTTGCGATGACCGAGAGGGGCCACGGTAGCAACGTTCGAGGCATTCTCACTGAGGCTCGATACGATCAATACACACAGGTAATACCCAGCTCTACTCTATGCAAGCTCAATAGTGACTGTATTCCGAATTTTAAATGGATATTTCACCCCAAAATTTGAATTCCGGCATCATTTATTTAGGTCTTAAATATTGCTGGTGATTGAGACCGTCAAACTCCAAAGTAAAAAGCATGCAATAATTGCAATTAGAGCCCGACCGAAAGGATTTTGAGGGCCGATACCGATACAAATATTTTAAAATATTTTTTAAAATCCGATATATCGGCCGATATTTTATTATTTTTTTTATTTCAGAAACGTGCAACAAAACATTAACAGATTTCCCTAACATTAGTTATTTGTACTTATTTATGGGTTTTAACTAAAATAATATGATAATGCATTTTAAAAAGAAACCTGTTTCTTTTATTGTCACAACAGAACGGACTGATGATAGTGGCATTCGCTTGCTTTATGGTTAGCTAGTCTATGATGAGCCATAATTTAGCAATGGTTTAGCAATTTAGCAATATTTTCAATATAACAGACCAAGGGGAGATGATGCGTTTCATTGCTATAACTGTCACGTGCTATCAAAGAAATACTTCAGTCACATTGTCAAAATTTAAAAGGACAATCAGTCAACTACACTGTAACAACGTAACGTAACTGTTAGCTAATTCCGCTTCACTCTCGACTTATTTAACAGCAGCAAAACTGGAAATGATAGTCACAAATTTTGTCCTGCTTATTTGAGTTAAGAGAACTGAAGGGGATGATCTTTTATTTGTTATTCAAGCAACGCATGTCTTGTGACCAACTCAACGAGTGTTGCCAGCAGGGACGGTGTAGAGCGCCCTCTGGTGGACAAACTATACAACTCCAACACTCATGACATGGTTCAAGCGTGTTTCGTCCGTTTTTATTTTATTTCTGAAATATTCATTTATCGGCCATTATAACTGCCGATACCGATAGTTTGGAAAGTGCCTAATATCGGCCTGCCGATATATCGGTCTGGCTCTATTTGCAATACAATATTTATTTATAAAGCACATTTGAAAACAACCAGGTTGACCAAAGTGCTGTACAAAAAATAAACGAAAAACAAATATGTATATATTCAGATTTTTCGAAACCCAAATAATAGCTTTATGGGAAACAGACTGAATTCACAAACTTCTCAAATCCACACTTACTGGGATAACTGTGAAATAAACAAAGATTTGAGCTTAAAGGGATAGTTCACTTTGAAATTAATTTTTGGTATGTTTTATCTTACCTCAAGGGCATCCAAGGTGGTGTCTTTGTTTCCACAGTAGTTTCAATTTTGATATTTTTAGGTCAAACCGTTCTTGTTTGTCAGTCATATAATGGAGGTCTATGGTCACCACCTCAAAGAGCATGCAGAGAAGTCCAGATTAAACATGATTTAATGACTCGTAAATGTAAGCACACATTGATGGCCTGAGACACGAAACGAGCGGTTTGTGTGAGAAAACGGACAGTATTTATATTGTTTTTACCTCTTGTAAGCACAGCCACGTCCAAGTCCAAGTTTCATTACAAGCTGTTCACAAATTGGCCATAAAACATGACAATTCTTCAAACAGCCCATATTGTTTTGCAGGAGTTCATTATTCACACACCCTCCGAAGATGCTCAGAAAATGTACATCGGGAACGCAATGAAAGGAAACTATGCTGCCGTATTTGCTCAGCTCATTATAAATGGAGAATCTCAGGGTAAGACAGACTCTTCATACTCACATTAAGTGCAACCTATCCGCACATGTTTTGTTCATCATGTCTGGCATGTTCTTAAAGGGATAGTTCACTTTGAAATAAATTTTTGGTACTATAAATTTGTAGGTGTCTTTGTTTCCGCAGTATTTTCAATTTTAATATTTTTAGGTCAAACCGTTCTTGTCAGTCTGATAATGGAGGTCTATGGTCACCACCTCAAAGAGCATGCAGAGAGAAGTCCAAATTAAACATGATTTAATGACTCGTAAATGTAAGTACACATTGATGGTCTAAGACACGAAACGAGCGGTTTGTGTGAGAAAACGAACAGTATTTATATCGTTTTTACCTCTTGTAACCACAGCTCATTATATGACCTAAAAATATCAAAATTGAAACTACTGTGGAAACAAAGACACCTACATCTTGGATGCCCTTGAGATAAGCTAAAACATACCAAAAATTAATTTCAAAGTGAATTATCCCTTTAACACATCGCTGGTGCTCAATAGTCTATATTTAGACATGCATTTAAACAATATCTGTAATCATTTGTGGTAAAGTTTGGTGCTCATCAGTTTGCTATCTAAAAATGCTCGGAAAACATAAAAATGCTTCGCATTATGTATTATGCACCGATTGATGTGTTAAAAATGAATCAGCATGAATCTCAGTGTTGATAAAGAGAGTGAACTGTGAGTATGAGAACAAAATGTTTGTATTATTAGTTCTGTTTGCTCATTCAAGCATCACTGCACATACTCGGAGTTAATGATTTCAGCAAACTCTTTTTCGCCAAATATTAAACCTCAAATCACGTGTCTTATGGAGAATATGTCTGTCTCAGGTCCCCACTGTTTCATTGTGCCGATCCGTGATCAGAACGGAGTCGTGTGGCCGGGAGTGACGACCATTGACATGAAGCACAAGGAGGGTAATAAATAATACGATGACAATTATTTTACAGCCCTCTTGAATAACGTTTTCCAGATTTGATCGTTCTACTTTATATTTGTTTTTACACAGGTCTGAATGGGGTTGACAATGGCATTTTGATATTTAATAACGTACGGATACCACGGGAAAATCTGCTGGGAAAGTGAGTTAATGGTCTTGGCATCGTGAAAACCTCAAATTGGGATTTCCAAACCATTGAAATTAATAATAGTAATCTTGAAATATCATGGAAACTTTTAAAGCGAATCTAATTTTTAGTTTTTCTAGTTAATCATTCACTGTCCAGAAATGTCATGAGTATAATCGCTAGAACGTTATTTTTAAATCCTTATCCATTCATGATGAATGACTGGAAAAATTATGTAAATGCTTTGATTACAACATAAATGGAATATTGAAAATAGTTATTAACATCAAGTATAATTTTTAATATTCAAATAATACTGTATATGTATATATATATGTATGTATGTATATATATGTAAGCATGTATATATATATATATATATATATATATTAGGGCTGTCAAACGATTAATCGCATCCAAAATAAAAGTTTGTATTTACATAATATATGTGGGTGCACTATGTATATAAATACATACACATGCTTGTATATAATTAAGAAATATTTTCATATATATATATATATATATATATATATATATATATATATATATATATATATATATATATATACACACTGTATAATATATAGATTTATATATAATTTATATTATATATAAATATTTTATATATAAATAATATTTTTTTTCTTAAATAAAAATGCATGTGTATGTATTGATATATATACAAAATAATTATACACATTGCACCCACATATATTATTATGTAAACACAAACTTTTATTTTGGATGCGATTAATCGCGATTAATCATTTGACAGCCCTAATATATATACTAGGGCTGTCAAACGATTAATTGCGATTAATCGCATCCAAAATAAAAGTTTGTGTTTATATAATATATGTGTTTAAATGATTGTATTTGTGTTTTGCAGGTTTGGTTCTGTGTCAGCTGAGGGTTTGTACTCGTCTCCTGTCGTCAGTAAAAGCAGGCGCTTCAATGCAATGCTCGCTGCCCTGACACCGACCCGTCTGGGTCTCACCGTACAGGCCATGGCAGCTATGAAGGTTTCCTCACATCCAACACAACTGCACTTAAAACATATCAGCAGGAAATATATATGAGTATCATGCACCATCACACACCTCTCTGTGTGAAAGTCAGTAATGCATCAGTTTCACCACAAGAGGGAGACATGTCATTATTTCTCAATCGTACGACAGTGTGTTTATTTAGTATTTATTAACATTTTGAATTCACTTTCATTTTGATATTTTCAGTTTTCAAGTTTTCATACCAGTTGCAAGGCAATATTTTTAATTCCAGTTTTTTTAAGTTTAAGTTTTTCAGGTTATATTTACCATAACAACATTGGTGTACAACCGTTCTCATAGATTATCTCATTATGTCATTAAATGTAAACTGAAATTGAAGAAAAGCTCAGTTAAAAAGTGTAAATTCTGTCATTTATTCTCCCTCATTTTGTTCTGAACCTGTATGACTTTTCTAGCTTGCATAGGACACAAAAGTGGAGCTTTTTTCCATACTGTGAAAGTGGATGGAGACCATATTCACCTTCCTTGTATGAAAAAGAGCTGCTTAACAACATGAGGATGAGTAAATGATCATCTTTGGGTGAAGTGTGGCTTTAAATATTACCAATGACAACATTTACTTTACTTTAGAGCAGTGGTTCTCAATCTTTCAGCCTCTGAGGCCTCCTGATGTCAGAGACTATATTTAAAGGCCCTCCCCCAGATATGTGTGGTACTTCTGCTGTAAAACAACAAAAAAGCTGCTAATTTTTAAGCCTTTTTATTTACAGAAACTAGGAATGTTAGTATAAACTAGTTAAATATTTATAGAAATATTATTAATTATATTTAGAATAATTAAATTTTAATTAATTAAATAAAATTAAATAAAATAAAAACTTTAATTAAAAAAAATTATTATGAATAATAATTTATGAAAAAATAAATATTTTTCAATTATTTCAATTATATTTTTCATTATTTTTCAAAAATAATAATGAAAAGTAATTTAATTACAGAATCAGTTTCAATAACTGCAACAATAACTACAACAAAGTATATTTGTTATAAAAATGTCCGTGACTTTTTAAGATTTGAGTTCAGTTTTGGTCATTTAGTTTAATTTTTAAGCTTTTTTTATTTACAGAAACTAGGAATGTTAGTATAAACTATTTAGATATTTATAAAAATATTATTAATTATATTTAGAATAATTAAATTAATTAATTAAATAAAAAAAGATAAAATAAAAACTTTAATTAAAAAAAATAATTATGAACAATTAAAATAATTTAATTACAGAATCGGTTTCAATAACTGAAATTCATTCAGCGTTTACATATTATTAATGAACTCACCATTACATGTTTTGTTTTGTTTTTTAACTCACAAAAAACTATTTCTACCCGATAAAATATTTTAGAGCTTGACATAACTTAACTACAACAAAGTATATTTGTAATAAAATTGTCCGTGACTTTTTAAGATTTGACTAATTCCCATGACTTTACAGGTCTAGAAATCCTGGTTCTTAAATAAAATGGCAAGTGTTGAGGGAATTAATTCAAATAAGAAATATTGTATCATCTTTTATCTTATTTGAAAGTATTTTAAATCATTTTAAAGTGTGTTGAGAGCCCCGATCCCCTTGTTGAGTATTTAAATCAATCGTGTTTTCACCTTTACACAGCAGTGTGCTAAATCTGTGTTTTCTGTGCAGTTGGGGCTAGTCATCGCAGTACGCTACAGCCACAGGTAGGATGTTACAAAAATCTGTGTGTGTGTGTGTGTATGTTCATGCAAAGCAGATCAAAAGAATTCCCTGTAATTATTTATCAGTATTTTAAAGCGACGCTCCTTCAAACGCAAAAAAAAACTGACATCAAAACTCCATCGATGACTTTCAAAAGCTATTTATGTGGTCTCGGGGGAGAGACAAATAAACAACAAACTCTAGAAATGAGTAAAAAAAAACAACACGAGAGCGACGTGACGCGTGGAGTTTCTCCTCACCGCAGGCGCAGAGAACATCCAGTTCAGAGGGATACTCTGGTCCGCTGCAGATCTGTCTTCCTCACATGTGGCTTTCTGCATGTGTGTGTGTGTGTGTGTGTGTGTGTGTGTGTGCGTCTGCGTGGGCGGCTGCAGGGTGTCTCTGAAGATGGCATCCCCAGAGTGAAAAAAATACAGAAAGAGAGGAAATGTTTGCTTTCTATAGTTGCAGGTTTTCCATTTGCAAAACAGCTCTGCGCACCCACACACACACACACACACATATCAGAGGAGGAACAAAGAGCCACGGCTTTGGTACCAAAACATGTATGAGCGCTCGGGCCCCGCCAGGTGTGATAGAGAAACCGCACTCACAGTTATCACTCTTCTTCAAGCTCTCAGCTCACCACACCTCTTCTTGGTTTGAGTTTGTTTAATGCGCCACAAAACCATTGCACTTCTGACTTTCCGAAGATTAGAAACAACAGGTGGTCAAGATTCGCTCGGCCAACTTGTCCAGTCGTCCATTGGTTATTTTTAATGATAAGATAATATAATATGATAATATAATATTTTCTTCAAAAGCTATATGCAATCACGTAAAGTCAACATGCCTTTGGTTGGTATTATTGTGAAAAAATGAATCGGTATATGTCTGTAAAATGACTTTTCTTCATGCAACCGTTTTGTTCACATTAATAAAGCACTAATAATTAGCAGTGTTATTGTTTATATACTATTATAGTATTTATTAATATTTTCATTTTGAGTTTAGTTTCAGTTTTGGTCATTTAATTTTTTAAAACATATTTCTGTTTATGTTTAGTAAATATATTTGTAAAATATAAAATGCATACAAAAATATTGAAATATATTTTTATGTTGTTTTAAAGGAGTAGTTCACTTTAAAAAAAAAATTGCTGATAATTTACTCACCCCCATGTCATCCAGGATGTCCATGTCATTCTTTCTTCAGTCGAAAAGAAATTAAGGTTTTTGATGAAAACATTCCAGGATTTTTCTCCATATAATGGACTTCAATGGGGTCCAAACGGTTCAAGGTCCAAATGAGAGTTTCAGTGCAAACTGCAAACTGTTCAAAGGGCTTTACACGATTCCAAACGATAAATAAGGGTCTTATCAAGCGAAACGATCGCTCATTTAAAAAATAAATAAAACACTTTAGGTTTTATAAGCACAAATGCTCGCCTTGCTCTGTTCTGTGATGCGCCTCCTGTTCAAAATGAACGAATCTTTTTTCGAGTCATGATTCAAAGGGTCCTTGATAAGACCCTTATTCATCATCTGGTGTAGCTTAAAGCCCTTTGAAGCTGCACTGAAACTCTCATTTGGACCTTGAACAATTTGGACCCCATTGAAGTCCATTATATGGAGAAAATCCTGGAATGTTTTCATCAAAAACCTTCATTTCTTTTCGTCTGAAGAAAGAAAGACATGGACATCTTGGATGACATGGGGATGAGTAATTACATTTTATTTACGTTTGAGTTTCATCCAATATTTATATTTCATGCCAAATAGAATCTTTAAACAATCGACAACTACATTAAGATCATATAACTATATTCCGATTCTACTGAATGGCAAATAATATTTGAATAATATTATACAGGATGTCCAAATTTCAAATGAAATCACAACAGACAGCGCTGTCATCTCCTTAGTGTTATAAAGGACAATTGTTCAGATGGTAGACGGCACTTTTTGCATTTCATCAAGTCTTCAGGAAATTGTAAGTGTGAGCTTACTTCATGTGGTTCCACTGTGTCTTCCGTTGTCTTCTATATGTCCTATACTCGAGAATAGTGTTCAAAATAGTTCAGATGCTGCGGTAAAGGTCTGTTCTGATGAAAAAAAAGTTCTAAATCAAGTTCTAAAGAAGTTCTCGAGTTCTAAAGAAATGATTTTTAAGAGATAAAGCAATCCTCCTTCACGAAGGCTGCTGTGTCGAGATCACATGACCAGCTGTTGATCTCAACAACAACCTACTTTTGGTCATTTTTGGTTGCTGAGTACATCATAGGTGACTTCTTTTGTCCTGCTCATAAACTCGTTTCATAATTTGATGAACTTTACACCATTATCGAACTAAACTGAACTGACGTCCGATGTATAATGACATTATAGTCTTTAAACTGAAGTTTTACTACTGACTGTATTGTAATAAATGTGCAACCGAATGTGACTACACATAAAGGCGTCTGTTTAATCTGAAGCGGCCTGTATTAGAGATGATGTGAGTTACAATAGGATTTCTGTGTGGGCTTCTCACCTTTAAAACCACACATACGCGAGCGCACACACTCACACACTCCCATCGCGTCTACTCTGTGGGGAAGCCACCTGCATATGTTAGATGTAGAGATACAGTTTGTGGTACTTCAAGGGTAACAGGTGTACAAAGCTCAACTTTAGGAAAGCAGAAAGACACAAACACGTACAGACACAAGACCAAGACGTCCACCACAGCATGCCTTCATCAACACATTTACACACACAGTATTAGCATGTGGTTAGAGAAGTGTGGTTATCGGTTCACGTCTCCGGTGTTTCGTCAGACATCCAGGTGTTTTTGTGGGAAGTCTGACCCTTCGCTGCGACCCCTGTTCTGTGTCTGGTTTGGTTTGTATGTGATTGTGTTTCACAGAGATAGTGTGTGTACGTGTGCAGAATGAAACTCTTTCTGTGTGTCTTTCGCAGTCGCAGACAGTTCGGTCCGAAAGACCAGGAAGAGGTAAAGATCATCGAGCACCAGACGCAGTCTCTGAGACTGATGCCACATCTGGCCGCCGCCCTCGCTCTCACCTTCACCACAAGGTTAATTTATGATCTTATTTAGCAGATGATTTGGTTCAAACGGTGAGGTAAGACACAAGGTATTTAATTTACTTTAAAGAGGACATATTATGTGCCTATGATTTTGTTTTTGGAACTAAGTTATAATGTTTGAATGTTCAAAACACATTATTTTTCACATATCGTACATCATTGCGGCTCCTCTCTTCCCAGTCTGTCAGTAACGCTCTGGGGCGTTTTTCCCGAAAGCATCGTTAAATATAAATATGGTCGCAAGTCCCGTCGTTACGCGTTTCCATTACAGATTTGCGCAAAACTTTTGCGATATTTTCCAAATGTCGATAAAAAACTATTGCGAAATGACGGTGTTTCCATTAACCGGCAAAACTTTTGCGATATTTTCCAAATGTCGATAAAAAACTATTGCGAAATGACGGTGTTTCCATTAACCGGCAAAACTTTTGCGATATTTTCCAAATGTCGATAAAAAACTATTGCGAAATGACGGTGTTTCCATTAACCGGCAAAACTTTTGCGATTTTTTCCAAATGTCGATAAAAAACTATTGCGAAATGACGGTGTTTTTCATTAACCGGCAAAACTTTTGCGATGTTTTCCAAATGTCGATAAAAAACTATTGCGAAATGACGGTGTTTTTCATTAACCGGCAAAACTTTTGCGATATTTTCCAAATGTCGATAAAAAACTATTGCGAAATGACTGTTTCCATTAACCGGCAAAACTTTTGCGATATTTTCCAAATGTCGATAAAAAACTATTGCAAAATGACGGTGTTTCCATTAACCGATGTTATGCGACTAAAACGTCTTTTTTTTCCTCTCGCGATAAGTCATTCCAAAAATCATGGCAACGGACTTTGGTAGGTTTATAACCTATTTCACAGCCATGCACCGCACTAGACATTATTATTATTGATGGAAGGAGACGTGGTGTGTTATCCAAGCATTAATGGCTGGGAAAGACACGGAGTTCCTGGGTGTTTCTCTCTTATTTCTGCTTCGATGTCTTGATGGCATTTCTTTGAGGTTTAGAGAGGCTATTTCTCTAATTATTGTTTCTTTTTTTAATGAATTTAATAAAGAACTATCTCGTATTATGTACAAACGGTCGTTGCAAAACGAAAAATGAACGGTTGTTGTATTTTTAAAACGCAAAGTTGAACACCAACATTTTAGTTTGAACACCAATGCTGCGCTATATACATCTCAACGAAATTTCAGATATTTTTGATGACTTTTTGCGCCCTTTAAAACATTTAAAATATTCACAAATTAATTTGGGCAAAAAATGTAGATTTTACTGGTTTTCTAAGGCCAAATTAGAACATGGATATTTATGATATTTTTCCCGCAGTGCTGTACATAATCTCCGGATGCACCTTTAGAGAGAACGGCACCTTTCATACGGATTACATAATCAGAAGGTATTAGTTTGCGATTCGAATTAGTTCTTTTTAAAGTGGACATTTAAAGCTTTAGTCTATAAAGGATATTGTTTCTGTTCTCACGCTCCAGTTCACGAAGATCGTAAGGCGTGCCTGATTTATGTTATTTTACAAAAGAACGTTTTCTTGTTATTGTGACATTAAAGGTATAGCGGAGGATCTTTCCGAAATTTAGAGAAGACCCGCCCTCTCCAATTTTTTTTAAAAAAATGCAAATGCACCAACACAACACTCTTGCTCCCGAGACGCCTTGCACAATTATGTTGCAAATTATAAACTAACTCAAAAACATTCATAAAAAAGACAACATGTCAAATGCCCTTCCGTGTTTTATTTACTTATTATACTGATCGATTTAGTGACCGAGGACTCAAGACATGATATGTGCAACCCTGTATCACACGAAATACTTTCTGAGGAAACTTATTTTGCAAATCGCAATTATGTTACATGGCAACATATGAGCAGGGCTATTACGTCCTTGACATATGTCTCATTGTTAATGCGTAGGTATTAATACGTTATTTTTATACATAGTTGCATATAGAGAAGTAGCTTGTTGCGTTTGTGTAATAATAAACACACACGGTTTTAGAATATGAACACATGAACACACACGGTTTTAGAATATTTTAGCGCGATACCATTTACCATTTGGTCAAAAGGCTACTTTAGACAAATTGAGATGTTTACCGTGTCTATGCGGTGCATGACTTGTGCCAGGGCTAGCATTGCTAAGTCGCTTGCATTAACTTTTACTAGTGATTTTAAATGGATTTCTCCAAATAGCATGACAAACTTTACCTGTCTAGTAGAATCTTCGCGACTGCGGCATCAGTGAGAAGCCCGACCTGTGCTTTTAGTGCACGCCAGCGTGTGATATTCACCCAAAATCACTCTGGTCTTGTTTCTATATTCTGCGGCCTTTCTCTTCTTATCATACACTTCGTTTACATTTTTTCTCTTTCGACCCTCAGTCATTTTCAAAGGAATGGCTGAAACCGTAACTCCGACATAAAACACCAGAAATTGAAAACTACATAGAGATGAGCACGTACGACGGCCTTACGTAAACATATCACCAGAATGATTGACACTTAGGTGGATCAATAGTATAGACTACCCACCCGGAAAAAGAAAATCCTCCGCTATACCTTTAAGCAAATAAAAGTAGTTGCGAATAATGTATTATTTTTTCTGTATAACCATAAATGATTTTAAGTATTTTAAGTTGAATCCACTGTTGATGGGAAAATGAAACTGCCATCTGTTGCGTGCTCCAAACTCCGCACACACACTCTTGGTTCAATTCCAACTGAAAGCTAGAACTGAAAAAAAAGTATCTTAATGTATCTTAAATGCAATGTAACTCGCTTTGGATAAAAGCCAGTTAAGTAGCCAATAATATTACCAATGAAGTTGTGTTAAAGGGATACTCCACTTTTTTTTGGAAATAGGCTCATTTTACAACTCCTCCAGAGTTAAACAGTTGGGTTTTACTGTTTTCAGATGTATTCAGCTGATTTTCTGATATTTAGAAGAATATCTGTAACCAGACACTTTCTGGTCTCATTGACTTCCATAGTAGGAGAAAATATACTGTCTGGTTACTGATATTCTTCTAAATATCAGAAAATCTGCTGAATGGATTCGAAAATGGTAAAACTCAACTGTTTATCTCTGGGGGAGTTGTAAAATGAGCCAATTTTCAAAAAAAAAAAAGTGGAGTATCCCTTTAAAGAAAAACTGCTGTGAGAAATATGAACAGCATTTTATCTTTAGTTGTATCGTTGAGTCAAGAAAGAAGTCGAGGTGAGGATCTAAATGCAAATGGTCATCAATTAAAGAGAAACAAAACTCTTTGGAGTATAGGACAAACATCATTACAAAGAACTACAGAAACTGAGGACTGTATTCAATACTCAAAGCTGAGAACCTCAACTGGGCATGGATAAACATAAATCAGTCACTATGGCAAACAGGAAAAGCAGGAATCAGACACAAAACGAGATACAACAGAATCAAATTTAACCAAATTAAAACTGCTGTGTATTTAGCTGATGCTTTTATCCAATGTGACTTACATTGCACTGAATGTACATGTAATATGGTGGTGATGGCTCAGTGGATAAGATGCATGCCTCTGGTGTGAGAGACCCGGGTTCGAATCCACTGTGAGACACCAATGTGTCCCTGAGCAAGACACTTAACCCCTAGTTACTCCAGAGGCGTGCGACCTCTGACATATATAGCAATTATAAGTCGCTTTGCATGACTGCATCAGCTAAATGAAGAAATGTAAATATCAGTTAATGTGGTAAGGTAAAGTGGCAGTTTCACCGGCCTCCACTAGAGGTCTCTTGTGTAATTCAGGTCAGTTGCACGTTCTGAGAAATACCACAGGAGAAGAGTTAAAGGAAAAGACGAACTCAGATGCCTCCTTCTGAGAAACCACTGTCGATTTCATTACTATTTATCTGATGCATCTGCACTATTGGAGACTAAAAGAGAACTAAACGTGATGGTCAAAATCTGTTCAGTGAAAGTCTGAGAAAGATATGGAAGAAATGTCTGACCTATTTATTCCCTTTTTACGGTGTTTTGATGATTAAAAAATAATAATGTCTCTTCTGCTCACCAAGGCTTCAACTATTTCATATAAAACAGTAAAAACAGCAGTATTGCAATTACATAATTGTTTTCTATTTTAAGAAATTGTAAAATGTAATTTATTCCTGTGATCAAAGCTGAATTTTCAACATCATTATAGTGTCCTTTAGAAATCAGAAATCTAATATGATGATTTGCTGCTCAAAAAACATTTTTGATTATTATCAATGTTGAAAACAGTAGAAAAAACACAATTTATTTGAAAAAGGAAGGTTTTAGAACATTATAAGTGTCTTTACTGATAATTGACAATTATCAATAAATAAATAAATTTCTTTTAAAGCTACACTGTGTGATTTTTACCCCCATCTTGTGGTGAAAAGGTATATGACCATCCAGTGAATATTAGTTATATTCTGTTCCTCTCAATTTAGATTTCGTTTTAACACCTACGGTGGCCAATGTAGTCCAAGATTAACATGGCTTCCAGTTCGACCTCGTCCATGAGTGTTAACTCAAACGTAAACGCGAAAGGCAAAGCTTGAATTAACGGGTATGTCCCTCTTTGGCTAATGTACTTTCAAGATGGAGCGACCGACATTAGAACCCCTTACCCGTATGTATTTTTATACACTCACGAGAATACTTTATTACTTGAACGAAGTAAATATACATTAATGAGCACATATATTTTTGAAAGAACTAAGTGTTTTTAGCTAAGAATAAACTAAAAGAGTAACAGTGTAGCTTTAAAAATATGTCCATTGTATTTGTAATTTATGTGCATTGTACGTGTGCTCTCAGATACGCATCGGGCTTGATGGATGATGCGTTGTGTCAAGGACAGGACCTTCAAAGCAATCGCGCTCTGCAAGCTCTCGTCGCAGGACTCAAAGCTTATAGCACGTGGGAGAACCTCGCGTGTCTGCAAGACTGCCGTGAGTGTACTGGCGGCATGGTGAGTGAGTGTGTGTGTGTCTCTTTACACCTATACACACACATATATACTAATGTCCTGTGGTGTGAAATACAAACATCCTGAGGTGTCAAAGAATAACTTGCATTGACGTTTTGTGGACAGTGTTAGCATACGTAAGCAGTAGACATGTTTCATATGCTAGACTAATAATGCATTTTGCTTTTATAATTGTTTCTATACATGCAGTTTGTATCATATTATTTCTAGGACCTTTACAGGACAATTTAAAATTATCAGGTAAAGACAAAAATGGCCCAAAACTTTATTTTTAACTCCCTTTTTTAATATTTAGATTTTATAAAGTACTGTTTTATGATTCATTAATTTAAATATCGGTGCCTTAATCTAATCGCAGTTAGATCTCAGTGATAGCCCGCGCTGTTTGTTGGCGTGAACATTATATATATATATATATATATATATTTGGGCTGTCAAACAATTAATCGTGATTAATCGCATCCAAAATAAAAGTTTGTGTTTACATAATATATGCAGGTGCACTGTGTATAATTATATTATATATAAATACACACACATGTTTGTATATATTTAAGAAATATTTTCATACTGTAGATAGATTTATATATAATTTATATTGTATATAAATATTTTATATATAAATAATATTTTTCTTAAATATATATGCATCTGTGTGTATTTATATATATATATATATATATACAAATTAATTATACACAGTGCACCCACATATATTATGTAAACACAAACTTTTACTTTTGGATGCATTTATTTTTATTTTAAGAAATATTTTCATACTGTAGATAGATTTATATATAATTTATATTATATATAAATATAAATATTTTATATATAAATAATAATATTTTTCTTAAATATACATGCATCTGTGTGTATTTATATATACACAAAATATTTATACACAGTGCACCCACATATATTATGTAAACACAAACTTTTATTTTTGGATGCTTTTATTTATATTTTAAGAAATATTTTCATACTGTAGATAGATTTATATATAACTTATATATAAATATAAATATTTTATATATAAATAATAATATTTTTCTTAAATATACATGCATCTGTGTGTATTTATATATATACATATACAAAATAATTAAACACAGTGCACCCACATATATTATGTAAACACAAACTTTTATTTTGGGTGCGATTAATCGCGATATATATATATATATATATATATATATATACACACACACACACATATATGTTTAAAATGTGTGAAACCACAGGGCTGATGTATTCCATTATAAATAAACCGAGGTCACATTGCATCTTTTTTGTTTTCCCACATCTAGCATTAAAAATTATTGATCTCACGCAACACAAATCGTGTAAACCTTGTATTGTCAAACAAACAGGCAGTATAAAGTGGAAACAAATGGTTCCATCAGTATTAGTTGTGCTAACTAAGGTAAGCATCATTATTACCATAACTCAAGCCTTGCAGGGGGTTATTGACCATTTGGACCAGTAAGTAACCACTTAGAAATGCTCAAGAAGTCACCAAAACACCCTAGAACCGCATGTTAGTTTGTTAAAAAGCACTCTGAACAATAAGCAACCATAAATCAACGTCCTAGCAATCATTTACAACATTCTAGCATCCTTGAATGACATTTTCTTTTGCATCCACTTAATGGGCAAAAATATCACCAAAATTATTCAAAATTGCCAGCAAAAATCGAAAAAATGCCCCTCTATTAGCACAATGGGTATATTAAATTACTAATTTTAGACACAATCTTGTCTGTTTTCTATTTGTTTCAAGTGCAAGTGCAGCGTTTAGCTGTTTCAAAGGTTATATAAAACTTAAAGCAGATGATATTTTATTTAAACAACGTCCATAACGTCATAACATTTGTGCATATTTTTCCTGTAGCCACATTTAAACTTGAACTGTGGTTGATTTTCCCCCAGGGCTTTATGATGGAAAACCGTATTCCCTCTCTGAAGTGTGATTCGGACGTCTTTGTCACATTTGAGGGTGACAACATGGTCATGCTTCAGGTATTTCAAAAACACTAGCCAACTAGATGACAGCACACAACAAATGCACTCATAAAACTGTGGACAAAACACTTGGTCACAAGGGTCATGTTTATCACCATCATTTTCCTTAAGGTTGTTATTTGTTTTCCTGCTTATTTTGGAGATATTCCCTTAATATAGTGCAATCTCACATTTAAATACCCATGTTCAGACAAACAAGACAGTGTAAACAGAAAACACAGAGATATCTACACGATGACCGCTTGGAGGGGAAACTAGACAAGCGCCAATTCTTTTAAAAATATAAACTGTGTCTCACAAACTAAATTGAATTAAGTGGATTATGAAGGCATTAGAATAAAGGGGGTCATTTTAATGCGATTGCACACGATTGAATCTGCAATAATAATGTGTCTCTAGTACACATGGTTATAAGATAACTGCTAGGTTCAGCTTTGTGATTCGTTTTATGCCGGTTCTTATTAGCACCACATTGATTATGGACACATAAGATGACACACACATAACATGCATAGAGACTCGCACACAACATCTGCATTCACAGCTTGCCGAGGCCTAAAGACATGTATTTTCTGCTGAAATTAGATTATCCCCTTCAGTACCAAAATAAAGTCATGCAAGTGAAACCTTGGAAACAGGCTGATGGTGTTGTCACTTCAACACCAGACAGTCAAAACCACAGTGACAACATTCACTTTAATGTTTTATTACCATTTCATACTTGATAACATTCTTGGTATTTTGAATATTAAAGGGCACATATCATGCAAAATCCACTTTTTTAGCCCTTAAATACATTTTGTTGTATATTTGGAGTGTTTATAAGTACAGAAAAGATGAAATTATTCTCTTCAGGTGCTTCGTTTATATCTTTATATTCTGTTTTGGTCATATTTTTCAACCTGTTCGGATTTTCCTGTTGTCTATTACATTTTTTGAACAATTACGTCACAGTATTTGCAGCGGAACTGACAAATAAGGACATTGACTACCGGTCCAAGACTTCGAGCAATCCGCCATTATTATTTCTCGCTCCGATTTTGTAGTCCAAGCTCAATGATGCAGAAGTTACGGGAGGGCTAGTCAAAATGTTCGGTTGTTGGATGTAGTGACCTGAAGCACTTCAAGGATCCCCAATCCAACAACCTCCGCCAGTATACAGAAGGGTTTGCCGATCGACTTCGTCTGAATGAGGTGTAACTTCCTTCTATCATTAGCTGCTGTGTTTTCTGACGCGTTCTAAACGCAAGTTATCATATTATTATCATACAGATTTTTAGTGGTAAGATCAGACCGCAGTCATTTATCTTGTCAGAGTGCTTGTTTTAACAAGAGAAATAGTCGACTTTCACTAATAACACAACATAGTTAACTTTACATACCACTGCATCCATATGAAGACGTTGTTCTGCAGGTTTGTCGTCGTCTTTTTCAAATCGCTCGCTCTGGCTCGAATACGTAACGCTTGATGGACAAGTCTTCCGTTGTTGACATTTTGTTAACGTGTGAATAAAAATGTTCTTTGAAACTATAGTAATCGTATATCTCTTATCAAACTACAATAATGGCTGAACGCGGGGAGTTGAACCGAACGTGAACTCAGCGACCTGGAGAGCGGGCGGGGAAAGACGCAACTCCTTTTTATTTAAAGGAGACGCTTCGAAACGGGTCGCTCACAGAACACATCAGAAAAGGGGTAGAAAAGGGGCCTGTTGAGCTATAATAATGAGGAATTCAGACCCAAGCATTGCAGTTATGCTTTATATAGACCACAAATGTATGATTTATAAGTAAAAATGAATGATTTAAAAGCACGATATGTACCCTTTAAGAAATGTTACAGTTACAAAATTTGAGCTTTTTGTCTAAATTCTGTATTGTTACATTTAAGAGCAGGATCAGAATTGGAACTTTTCACGAAATTCTAATTTTAGCCTAAACTTCTTCTAAAACTTGCGTTAGTTGCTATGTTTTTTTTTTTCTTGAAAGGTGTTTAAAAATGCACCAAGGCTGCATTTATTGGATCAAATATACAGTAAAAACAGTAATATTGTGAAAAATTATTACAATTACGAATAACTGTTTTCTATTTGAATATATTGTAATTTTTTTTTTATTCCTGTGATGCAAAGCTGAATTTTCAGCACCATTACTCCAGTCTTCAGTGTCACATGATTCTTCAGAAATCATTCTAATAGAGTGCCGAAGTTACGACGTCACTCTGTAGGCCAAAACGCGTAAGTGAGTTAGCATTTTAGCACTACCGGTTCCCTCGCTCTAAAGTCTATAGGATTTTTGAATGGGTTTTTGCTAAATCGCCTGAAATAAGGTCTGTGGTGAACAAAGCCTCGAAATATTTTCACGTTTTGATCTATGACATAGAACACACCGTTATAACCTGCTTGTGGTTTTTTAAACTTTATTGTGTCTGATTGTAAAATCTTTATATAGGCTTCAAAATGTATAAATTTTGGATTAACATGTAAAGATTATCTTGAAAGACAAAACGTGTAAGGGTCACAACCCTTTGTTAAACACAGATCTTATTTTTTGCGATTTTCCAAAAGTCTATGGGGAAAAATGCATTGCTTTTCGACCGAGAGAACCCATGCGACGCTAGCTTCCGAGTTGTCCTACAAAGTGACGTCATCACTTCGGCACTTTATATGGAGGGAGCATGAAAAAATAAAATGCTGATTTGCTGCTTAAGAATTTCTGATTATTATCATCAGTGTTGAATACAGTTATGCTGCTTCATAATTTTGTGGAAACCGTGATTTTCAGGATTAGGAAGTTCAAAAGAACGTCTCGGTTAAAGGGATACTCCACTTTTTTTGGAAATAGGCTCATTTTACCACTCCTCCAGAGTTAAACAGTTGGGTTTTACCGTTTCCGAATCCTTTCAGCCGATTTTCTGATATTTAGAAGAATATCAGTAACCAGACAGTTTCTGGTCTCATTGACTTCCATAGTAGGAAAAAAACATACTATGGAAGTCAATGAGACCAGAAACTGTCTGGTTAATGATATTCTTCTAAATATCAGAAAATCGACTGAATGGATTCGAAAATGGTAAAACCCAACTGTTCAACTCTGGGGGAGTGGTAAAATGAGCCTATTTCCAAAAAAAGTGGAGCATCCCTTTAAGTATGTAACCCTCGTTCCCTGAAGGAGGGAACGGAGGCGTAGTCGACGTGTCGACTGATTGAGATTACGCTTATGCCGAGTTCAGACCGCGTGATTTTCAAAGTGGTTGGATCGCTGTTGTTTTCACACTGCATGATGGATTGGCAACAGAAGGTTCCAATAGAATCGCGACAATTCTGTCTAGTATGCTGCGTGCAAACTTCACATGCTACAAAGGACAAAAAAGTACTATAAACTAGTCCATATGACTAGGTTTGATGTCAGTGACGTCAAACGTTATTGTTTCACACCAGTCTTGTGATATTCTGTTGGAAATCCCGATTTTATGATCCACGGCTGAGAGAAAAATGGAACGACATGAGTGTAAATGTTGTTTTTGTTGATTGAACCACTCTTTTCTAACATTGAGATCATTTAAAGAAGAAAAATGGACAGCCTATTTATAGTTTACTTTCATTAGATGCTTTTTTTACTTTCACTAGATGTCTGAAAGTCACAGCATTCATTTGTAGTACATCAAAGTCTTTTTATGTCGCAAAGTCTCACTTTGCTTTTTGCAATTACTTTAATATCGTAGTGCTGCAGTTTTGATGTTTTAAAGACAAATTCTAAAGGTTTTTGGCTAAATTTGTAAGAAGTCTCTGATTTGATTAAGGCCACAACAAATGATTAACCAATGGCGAAGGTCATATTGGGGCATGTGAAAATAGAGGGTGCTGGGAGTGATTTAACTAAAGTCACAAGAGCTGTGAACGGCTCTGCCAGCCACTTAAACCAAGACCCTCTCTTTATATCTCCATCCAGCTCTCAGATTGGTTGTGGGGACTTTTCCCTTGGACATCGGTCTAATGAAGTTATTAAGAGATTTTAGTGTCACCTGTCATAAGGGAAATTAGCATTTAGCTCCAAATTTCAAACACATGACCAGCACACTGTTACATTTTGTCTGCACCCTGAAAGAGTGTGTCCAATTCGGTTACTTTCAGAAGATTATTTTACAGTTTGCAGTGATGTGAACAAAGTAGATGAGGTTATTTTAAGTTTTTGCATATGTAGGGCAGAAACATACACAATGATTATGAGACAATGAGTCATTGACTCTCTGGAGTCGTGTGTTTAGTTTGTGCAGTTTAGAGAGCGATGTTGTGTGATTGTGGGATCCCTCGAGGAACGCTAATGACTAAAGGAAAGTTCTGACCATTAGGAGACTCCTTTACGCTAGACAGGGTGGAGTAGTGTGGTGTATGAAGGATACTGGCTGCTAATACAGACCGGAGAGTTAATAGGACTCAAAGTACAGTCAAACACTTCTCTAAATGGTGTGAAAGTGTAAAACAGACATCTACATGGGTCTTTAGTATTTTATGAATTACTAACGAGTCATTTCCCTTGTGAAATAGAAGTTCGCTTTAAGAAGGTTCTGTCAGACATTTCATATATACACCGAACAAAATTATAAACGCAACACTTGCGACTGTAAAATAGCACCAGGGAATGTTTGCGCCGAAACACGCCTCCTTTTTGCGCCGATCCGCCCAGGGAGCGCAAGTTCATTCCCTAGTTTACCGACGTGCGACGGGCCCAATGTGTTTGTACACTTAATTGCATTTTAATTGCAATTAAATTTAAAAATGTATTATATTTAAAATTTATATTAAATGCAATTAGTTGAACTTACATTTTTCACAATTGCAAATAAATGGCATTAATGCATCTGTTAAAAGCCCACTTCTCCAGGACACATGGGAGATATTATTTTTACTTTACAGTAATATGTGCCTAAGCTGTTCTTTTACCCTTCAGCTTGTCTTTAACCACTCTTCTGTTTTTTTTTTTTGTTTTTTTTTTTTAATGTGTAGGTGGTGGTACGAGAGCTGCTAACCCAGCACACCAAACAGATGGGGAACAACCTGGTGATGGGACTGATTAGAAACTGGACCAGCTCAGTGTCAGACAGCCTTAGAACCAGGTAAGAGGTGAGACTGTCAAACAGACAGATAGACAGATAGATAGATAGATAGATAGATAGATAGATAGATAGATAGATAGATAGATAGATAGATAGATAGATAGATAGATAGATAGATAGATAGATAGATAGATAGATAGATAGATAGATAGATAGATAGATAGATAGATAGATAGATAGATAGATAGATAGATAGACAGACAGATAGATAGACAGATAGACAGATAGACAGACAGACAGACAGATAGATAGATAGATAGATAGATAGATAGATAGATAGATAGATAGATAGATAGATAGATAGATGGATAGATGGATAGATGGATAGATGGATAGATGGATAGATGGATAGATGGATAGATGGATAGATAGATAGATAGATAGATAGACGTGTGTGTTGCATTCTTTAAAGCTACACTGTGTTACTCTTTTAGTTTATTCTTAGCTAAAAACACTTAGTTCTTTCAAAAATATATGTGCTCATTAATGTATATTTACTTTGTTCGAGTAATAAAGTATTCTCGTGAGTGTATAATATGCCATTGAAAATACATACGGGTAAGGGGTTCTGATGTCGGTCGGCATGTTGACCCTCCATCTTGAAAGTACATTAGCCAAAGAGGGACATACCCGTTAATTCAAGCTTCGCCTTTCGCGTTTACGTTTCAGTTAACACTCACAGACGAGGTCGAACTGGAAGCCATGTTAATCTTGGACTACATTGGCCACCGTAGGAGTTAAAACGAAATCGGAATTGAGAGGAACAGAAACTAATTTTGACTGGATGGTCATATACCTTTACACCACTAGATGGGCGTAAAAATCACACAGTGTAGCTTTAACAGTATGTCTGGAAATAATGCCGTCGTGACGCCAAACCTCCTCATGGAAGAAGAAAGCCGTCGTGTTTGACAGTGACAATGAACGCTTATCGGGATCAACTAAATGCTGGATTTTCAAAAGTTGCACAACCTTCTTGAATGAATAACTTATCAGATGCTTTCTGGTTTGTTATGTAGGCACATAGATTGATAGATGTATAGACAGACAGAAATCCCTCGTTATGTTTACACTCACAGTTAGGCCACCAATTTAGCAATTTATCCTAAGAGGAAAATTGGACAGGTGTTAAATTGTTTTCTGGCCCGCCATTCATAACAGATTAACCCAAGTCGAGATTTTCAGTCGTCCGTCATAGGCTGAATAAAATCAGCTTTTTTGTTTTGTCTAGAGACGATTCTGATAGTGGTTCGCTGATTTTATACAGTATCTCTTTGTTTGACTGAGTTAATCTGTATTTCTTTTGGCCACTTCCTTGTTTATCTAGCTTTCTTGGCTTCGGTGTGGACAAAGTAGGAGACCTAATGTTCCTGCTGAAAGCGGTTCGCTACAGGGAAAGGGTGTTACAGCGCTCTCTAGCAAGTCGACTTTACACAAAGGTCAGTCGCTCTGTTTCCTTTGAGTTTTAACAATGCTTATTTTAAGGCAGAGCGGGTGACAAGATTAATGGCATGGATAATACTCAGTGAAAACTGTTAATTATTGAGTATTATGCATGCCTTTTACCCCTTAACTGTCACCCCCCTTTTTGAGAATGGGGGTTAAAATGCACTATTCAAACTTAAATGGTTGTAATTCAAGAATGCTTTGAAATATATACCCAAGTTTGGTCTTGTTTTAAAGAAAACACTCAGCAGAATATTGCTGAAGTGAAAACACTTCAAAAAATGAAAGTGTGAAGAAGTTATTGAAGTTTACATTGACATTAAATCAAATATACTGTACTATATATGTTTTATTTTATATAATATGTATTTTACAAAATATTTTTGCTCTAAAATTTCTATAAAAATCAAAGCCATAAATCTTATCAAGTTATGTTCCAAGTTTGAAGTTGATATCACAAAAATTGAAGTTCCCATGAGATTTTGTTTAGGCGTAGTACCAAAAATAGCCACCGGGTGCCATTGAATTCCATTTAATTTAGTTGTATACATTCTGCGTAAACAAATTAATAAATTTCTCTCCAAATATAAATTTTGTCACAAAATTTGGAACATTGAGACTCAGACCTTTCTGAAAATGTGTTTTGTCAAGATTAGAAAAGGTTTTGATCATAAATATGAAATATAATGATGCCCAAAAGGGGAGGAGCCTGATAAAATAAGTACCGTTTCTATGGTAACGCAACATTCAATTATAAAACAGTTTTCACACGATGAATTCTGATTTTATAAGCTTTCAAATGATACCTAATTTATTATAATATATGTGATATAATAAAAAAGGTGATAAAAAATAATAATATATTTTAGAGGATAATAAATATAAATATTATAATTTTTAGAGGATAATATTATACTATAATTTTTTATTGAAAAATACTAGATTATATGTTTTATTATGAACTTTTAGCATAAAAACAGAGGTTTCAATGATTAAAAGTGGGTGAATCGACTTTTTGTGACAAAGGTCAAAACTCTTGTTATGATGCAGATTTTTTGAGGTGCACTCTTGTCATAAATTCATCAATTACTCTTCCTACATAATTTGTAACACAAAACAGGGGTAGAATATATATTTGGAAGCCTTAGACCTTTCCAACGATATATAATTTGTCATAATTAGATTTGGATTTAATAGAAATATAGTGAAGTAAAATTAGGCGTCCCGGTACTGGGACGGTGACAGTTAAGGGGTTAATAGTGTTAGTATTTGATATTTTTGAACTGTGAAATTTAAATTGTGTCTCATAATCAGGTTTTTATCATTCTCCTAATGCATAATTATTTATTTGTCTGTTAATTGAGTTTAATAGTTGTACGGTTGACGGCTAACCAGTTTCCCCACCGGGATTAATAATGTTTCAGAAGATCTATAGCAGGTGTAAGGGCCAATAGAAAGATGCATTTAATTTCTTTTCAGTTTAATCGTATTTATTTTGAATTAATTAGTATTTGTTTTGATTTTTTCGAGAAAATAAAAGCTGCAGCTCTCGTATGTTTTTCTGTCATCTCTGCTCTCGTTCATATGAGCTTATTTTGTCTATTTGAACTGTGGCGTGATTCGTGTAAATGTGATTAGTTCAACAAAACACATATAGTGGTGATGATTAACCGTGGATACGAGTGAGAGTAAGCGTGCAGTTTCCCTTTTTTATGTGGCCAATACACCGTTGAAATGTCCCAGCAATGATTTGACTAGAGAGTATTTAACCAAACAAAAAAGCAACACGAGTTATCTAAATATTTGCTCCGTTTTCCTGAAAATGCAAATCGTAACAAATTGTATTCAATGCTATTTATTCCCTTGAACAGATAGAGAAAAACAAAGATGAGTTTTTTATGGCCTGGAACGCTTGTTTACATCACGTGATCACTTTGGCAATGGCACACATACACAAAGGTGAGCGAAAGGAGAAGTTTGTTTCTATTTATAGTTCATCTGTTTCCCTTGTTTGCTTGAATATATTTCTGCAAATGTACTTTTTGTCATGCATATTCACATAGAAAACTTTGAAGGATGTCCGGATGTCATGTGTGCATGATCCCAATAAGTATTTGGACGCTGCAGCCACACTTAAACAAATGCCTGAATGTCATCTAATGTTATCTAAACATTAGGGTGTGTGTTCACACTTGTAGTTCGCTTCGCTTGGTTTGTTTGGTCCGGACCCAAAAAAAAAACCCATTTAGTCCCATTTATTCATTTTAACACTGAGCCTAAAACACACATACAAAGATCTGCTGCGAGGAGATGTGGTTCTGATGCATGTACCGAACTGTGATGGACAACTTCACGACTATGATGGGAAAAAACAGGCTTGAGCATTCTGTACTAGGGGTGTGCGATATGACGATTTTTAATCGTGGACGATTAAAATGTCTCCACGATCTGCTTTTGAAGAAATATCGTAGTATCGTCTAACAGTGCATTCTATCAGTTCAGTTCTGGCGCCCCGTCTCAACTGTACAACGCGACGTAGCCTACACATCGCACGTTAATGAATAGGCATGGGACACTGCAATTCACAAAAGTTCATTATTTGCATAAGCCTTGCCGGATAAACATTTAATTCACGCGCTGATGTGCTGTTCTAACGTGCGCTTTCCTGACCGCATACCTCCGACGCTCACAGGCACTAGAAGCCTGTCAAACAGCGCCAGAATACTGGACTTGGCTATCTTTCGAGTATTATTATGCTAATACTGTTAAATACACGCAATGTTTACTTAAACAGGCTATGTCTAAAGTGAAAGCAAACATTTGAGAGAATATATGGTGTAACATGCGTCTATATTAAACGCGTCGCGTGCTGGTCTAAAAGCGACAGGAATAAATAGCACTGCCGCACGTCCTTAAAGGGATAGTTCACCAAAAAAAAAAAAAAAAAAAAAAAAACTGTCATTATTTACTCACTCTAATGTTGTTACAAACCTGTATTAATTTCTTTCTTGTGCTGAACACAAAAGAACGATTTTTTTAATGTGGGTAACCAAACAGTTGCTGGTCCCCATTAACTTCCAGGAGAGAACCAATAAAAAACTATAGGGGGACCAGCAACTGTTCGGTTACCCACATTATTCAAAAGAACTTTTATTTTCAACAGAAGAAAGAAACTTATTCGGGTTTAAAACATCTTGAGAGAGTAAATTAAGACCATTTTCATTTTTGAGGGAACTATCTCTTTAGTAAAAGAAAAAAAACACAAGGAGAAAATCACTCACTGACTGAGAACTTTAATAGTAGCTTTAATAAGAATCAATTTATTCAGTGAAGTCTCTGTAGTGTTTTAATTTCATATTTGTTTAATTTAATTACTTTCTTCAATGCTACTGCTAAATACACCTAGTGCATCTGAAAAATAAAGCACTATTTATTTAATTTGAATATTAATTTGTGTAATGTTTATCTTGTCTTATTTTTTTAATAACAAAGAAAATAATGACAAAGATTTTTATCTTCGCCACTGGCCTAAATGTATGCCTTTCTTTTTTATTTTGTTACCTAAGGCTTTGTTTTTAACATAAGTACATTAGTTTGGCTGTAATGAACAGCCACTTGCAAAATATTAAAACCAACTTGACAAAGAATCGTGATAAAAATCGTGATCGTGATTTTCCTAAAAAAAATCGTGATATGATATTTTTTCTATATCGCCCACCCCTATTCTGTACTTTTTAGGGATGCATCTTGTGACATCATCAAACATGTCTTTGGTTTGTATTGTGTTCATATTTCAGTCGAACTGCACCAGAGTTTGGATCTACACGCATCTTTTCAGCGCCTTGGTCCGCTTGTTTGGTCCACAATAGGGTTCGGTTCACACTTATTCAAATGAAACGCACTAACAGAGCAATCGCACCAGAGTTTGTTTTGATCCAACCAAACATGTCAAGTGTGAACACAACCTTAAAGTCCAGCTGATGTAAAGTCACTGCAGAAATGGAAAGTTAGTTCTGAGAAAGTTGGTTTGCAGATACTTGTTTTGATATTCAGACATTTTTAAGTGCGACTCAAGTCTCCAAATACCTTTTTTTGTACCTTTTTGGCCACTTTGAATTTGTTGGCCAGGAAAAGTTCACTAGACAAATTCAGTCACAAAAAAACTTGGCCAGGAACTACCAGATGGTTTTACCTTCAACTTAAATGACATTTCTACATTAAAGTCCCCATGTGGTGAGAATCAAGCTTTTAATGTTGTTTATATATCTATGTGGTGTTTTTAATATGCTTTAAGACAAACCATTTGCAAATTCATAAGTCGACAGCATTGTTGAGTATTTTCTCCTTAACACTGCAGTGAACCAAAGACGGTCTCAAACACACGGTTTGAAATCGCAGGTGTTTCTGACATCACAAATGACCTTGTAACCAATCAGATCGTCAACCATTGAATCTCTGAGCTGAGTGAGTGGAGGCGGGGCTCATTTGCATATTCATAGAATCGCGTACACTAAATGAGGCAAGGGTGTCGAGTTACAGTCAAGTTATTATAAGGCATCAAGAATATTTTTTTTTCAAGGAAAAAACATTTAAATATGTAATTTTGGTGATTTTAAGGGATAAAATGATTTACTACAAGGGGACTTTAAAACTTAGGATACAGGCATTGCAAAAAAAAAGTATATTCTTAATGGGTATTTTTGTTTTATATTGTCCACTGAAAATGTCTAATCTTTGAGATTAGAAAAATTTTAGCTGCCGATTTGACTTACTATTTATCTATTTTTAACAATATTAATTTATAAGATAATAAAAACAATATTTAATAATACTTTTAAAAATATACAATTAAATAAATAATAACACATCAACAAAATTGTAGTAATCCGTAACATCTCAAGAAGTGTTGAAGTAAATGCACACTCTAAAAAAAATGCTGGGTTGTTTGAACCCAAATTTGGGTCAAATATGGACAAACCCAAATGTTGGGTTAAAAATGCAATTAAAAAATGAACAGTTGAAAGTGAAAGTTTTAAGTTGGGTTTAAATTTGAAATGACATTTTTAACCCAACATTTGGGTTTGTCCATATTTGACCCAAATTTGGGTTCAGACAACCCAGAATGTATTTTGATATATTTGTCCTGGAAAACACAATAAAATACTTTTCATTATTTTGCACTTATATGTGTCCCAAACACAAGCACAGTGCATGATGTGCGTTTTAAAACATTGTAAGGTGTGCAGATTATAAACTCACTACATGTCTTTGATCATTACAGACACTGTTACACTTCTGATTCACTCTTACACTCAGTAAGCAACAGAGATGTTTTGTGCATTCAGAGTCTCTGATGTTCTAGACAGTATTTCCACGTGCTGTGTGTGTGTGTACATGGGTTTGTGTGTCAAGATATATTTTCCTCCCCTGATAGCAAATTTCCATTCTCTCACCCTCCTCCCACACACTTACACACACACACACACACACAGATCATGCGCTAATTTTCTCTGAAATGGGGCTGATAACATTCAGATGAGGGGTTTTTATTCACACCTTATACTAGTGTTCCAGTCTGTTCTTTCATTTATGGTATTAATACTGACTTGTATATGATTTTAACACGTAGTAGCCACAGATCACAGAATATTTATTGCTATACTAAATATAGACTCACATGCACTGTAAGGAAACTCTGAATTTATCTGTCAATTCAAACTATGGGATCAAATCTGTATAGATGCAATTATATCTATACATTGGAAAATATTAATGCAAATAAGTTGTTAAACAATCAAAGCTGCTTTAAAGTGCTCATATCATGAGCAATCAAATTTGACTTCATCTTTAGAGATAAAAGAGCTTGATGCACAATGACAATGAACTGTTACTTTCAAAACTCAACACTTCCTCCCCAGCGCAGAAAAGCACAGTTATTGAGTTGATCAAAGAGACGAACAATCATTTATTCTCAATAATGTGGCTGTAGGTTTGAAAGTCCCACCTTTCAGTTAAAAGCGTTTCAACACCTTTTTTTGGTAAAAAAAAAAAAAAAAAAAAAATCCTAGAATGCAAATTCACATTAGCTGAATTTAAAATATTATGATTTGAATTATGTTTTGTTTTAGTCTTAAATAAAAATAAAAAATGTTTGCCCGGTGACGCATCAGACTTCGATTTATCAAAGCGCTGCTTCTCATTTCACATGTGAAAGGAGTGTTTCTTAAAGGCACAGGCACATTTCATTTTGAAAAACTGTCCGAAAAACTCATTAAGATGCGTTTTTGGTCAGTCGGATCACAAGTGGACGATGCTAAATACAAGTGTAAATGGAGACCTTTTGAGCTTGTCCACTTTCAACCACTTCCAGAGGTGAAAACTCATTCGACCGGATTGATTTGGCAGTGTAAACGCTCATTGAACGTGTTCACACAGCCACAAAATACGTCTACTCTGCACCAACTGACCTAAAGCATAAGCATTACGGGAAGTACCCGGATGGGATTTTAACTTTGTCGGCTTAAGACCCAAATTTGGTTTGAAGACAAAAAAAAACGTTCCAAACACGATGTTTTCTCGCCATTCCTGATTTCTAACACACACTCACAGTGTTCGGCTGGACTTGTGGGGCCAGTTGTTCAAAGGTAAGCTGATCGGATTTTGGTTATCGGATTGGATCAATGGGTTGTTCAAAAGGGAAAGAAGGAATCTGAAATCAGATTAGATCAGGGAATCCAATCCTAGTTTTAATCTGGATCAAACCTTCAGTTTGTGTTGTTCAAAACTTGTCAGTGGGATTTGGATAACTTTGATGCAAAAAAACAGGATTATCCCGATCCCAACGGGGTAGGATTTCAAGGCGGATTTCAGGAAGAAAATGTAGCAAAACTTTAAAATTGGTCAAATAATACATTTGTTTCATTTAGTGTATATACTTTTATTTATGTTTTGCACTTGACTTGTGTAACCGTTGTAACAGTGATAAAGTAGACATAGGCTAACAATTAAGCATTTCAGTATAGTAAAGTAAAAATAAAATAAAAATTATCTTGTTCCCATTTGTGTTTTGTCTCAAAATAAGAAACACTTACAGTGACCCCATGTTGGCTCTTCAACCTGTTCTTTACATAGCTGGTGGCCCACATTGTGATATGTGGTCCCATTTAGAGCACTGGTGATCCGGATTTGGTAATCCTGAAAACTGTGCATCTGGATCAGGGTGATCCAGTCCAATTTTGCTTTGAAAAACCGGCATAAAATTAAGACGGTTTACCTGATCCTGGATAGGAAAAAATGGGATTTCCAAATCAGGATCATTTTGACCAAGATTAAATGTTTTGAACAACTGGCCCGTGGATGTCAGAGCAGAAACTAAAGATGATGGTCTCCAGGTGTTTTTCTGTCATCTTCGGTCGCGTTCAGATGTAAATTGCGCGAGTTATTTTGTCCATTCGATCAAAAGATCTGAAAAATCTATGCATTTTCCCGTCCCCTCGAAAAAATCAGGACAGAAGTGGTTAAAGTGGACAAAAGAGATGTGGGAATGTGTCTCCCTCGTCTATTTGTGATCCAATAAACCAAAACCCCTCTTAATATGTAAACAGGACCCTTTAAGCAATTAACTTAAACCTCAGGGGGGGTTAAACCATCTTATTAATAATACTGCATTTTGTTCCTGCAGTGACCTTGGAGCAGTTTGCTCTCGCCATTCAAGAGTGCCATATCAAAGAGGACCATGCCTTGCTCACCAAGGTACGTGTGAAGCTCTGCTTCGCCACATGACACTCTTTTTGTCTTTTGACTCATCAGCCGGTTCCAATGGAAAGTTCTCAGAAACAACAACAGCCTCGTGCCCACTCAAAAAACAATAAGCTGCGCTTTTCATCGTCGCAGGGAGATTTCAGAGGATTCCACTCTTGACCACGTGTCTGGAAAATGCAGACTGCAGAATAAAAACTGCATCCCTTACATCAGTGTCACGCTTCTGAGGCTTCTTAGAAGGGGGCTAAATTAGTGTGAAGGACCAGAATAATAACACACTTTTACATTTTACAAGAAAACGTGTGGTGCTTCCCATGCAAAACTCGTCACCACAGTCCTTTGGTGTTCTGGGTGGTTGCTCGCTGTCAAAACAGCCCACCCGTAAAGTAAACCCTTTTGCATCTTTTGACTTGGGCCAGTGAGCAACCATCTTGAACACCTTAGGAACCACATGGTAACAATCACCATAGATCAGACATCCTCAAAAAGCGGTCCGCAGTCCGGTTTCGAACCCCGACTTGGTTTCAAACGGACCACAAGACAAAATGGAGCAACTGTAGCACCATTTGACTATTTCTGCAGTTTAAAGTGAGCAGCGTATCAACACAACAGCGTTACATCATTAGCACTCAGGGCTGTTTTATGGTAATGATCATTTGATGCACTCTTAGAAGAAAAGGTTCTATATAGAACCTTAAAAGGTTCTATCAGCGCTACGTATTTGGAACCCCTAAAAGGTTCTATACACTGTAAAAAAAGGGTTCCTCTGGGTTCTATATAGAACCCTGGGCCCTGGGGTTCCATACTTGGCCAATAGAACCTTTTACCAAAAAAAAATGGTTCTATATAGAATTTAGGAGTTCCATACATGAAGTGGGGGATGGAACCATTTTTGGTTCTAAATAGAACCATTTCTTCTAAGATCCTCTAATATTTTTGATCTAGAGCCAAATGCCTAATTCAAGCACTTTCCGCTCCGTGCACGTTGCTTCTCTCTCCCACCAGAGACGTAAAGTGCTACGAGAGCTGTTATTTAAAACACGCGAGCAGCAAAAAATATATACTTTTGCCAACACGTTGCAGAAAATGAGAACGCAGTAAATATAACCTAGTTATTTTTATCAATCATACACACAGGTTTCATGACAAGACTTTCTTTTTAATCTACATTTAGCATTAGGCCAAATCAGCATGTTAAGGACATTTGATGATAAACTATGTTATAATTGAGAAGATTATTTGTAAATGGCAGGGAAAGATAACTACAAGTTTGAAATGACTAGCGGATTTTATTTTGAGAGCATTTTGAATATTATGTATGTTTTATGTTTGTTCTTAGTACATACTTATTCTCTGCAAAATATAAAATTAATTTTATTTTACTGGTTCAGACTTCAAAAGGAAAATCTTGAACCCCAATACAGTATCTATTATTGGTCATGTGACCTTTTGCCATACATATGCATAGATAATAATAGCCTGATAATACTAATACTTTTGATCTTACCTTTTAATATTTATATCCCAATTGGGCTCATCTGATATTGAAATATTAAATTTTATTTTTAATTCTCAGACAACACAGCTTTGGCTCTCCAGACCCAATATTCTCATAAAAAAATAAAAAATAAAATAAAAAATATATATAATATATTAAAAAGTATATATATATATATATATATATATTTATTTATTTATTTATTTATTTATATATATACATACTTTATATATTTTGATGAGAATATTGCTTGGATGGAAATATATGAGAAAGAAATGCAATCAAACTGTTTGATGCAAGTGAAAAACAAAGCAAAAGGGTTCTTTGATGCACTTGCAAAAAAGAGAATGATTTGCTTGCAATATGTTTTCAAAAACATAGACCAAAAAAAGACATTTGGTGGTTTTGCTTGTGAAACTTTTTTTTTTCAGGTGCACAATGAAAGGGAAAAAAACTGCACAGCTCTTTTCTTATTGAATATCCTGAAAATGTCACATTATCTAAGTGAAATGTGTTACAAATAAGTCTATGATGACATTAATTTAACAGAAAATGAATAATTTCACCACAAGTAATTGGAAACTTGTATATATAACTTGAACACAATGTGGCTTAAGAAATACTTTAAAAAATATATACTTTTATGGTGTTTTTTGTCCTTTAAGAACCCCAAATCTCTCTTTCTTCGTATAAAAAGAGCAGAGTAAACATTCATCCTCAGATCTCTGTATGTCTTACACAGAAGAAAGAAAAGCCATACAGGTTTTCAAAGATATGAGGGTGAATAAATGATGACAGAAAGTCATTTTTGGTTGAACTATTAATCTCAGCATTGTACTAAAAGGTTGCATCAGTCATTCAGCATGACCACGAGCCACACTTACACTTTAGCTTTAATTGGCACCGATATGACACAGCTAAAACACACATCAGGATGTGTGCTGCAGTCATATGAGTGTCAGATTAGCTGGAGCAGAACCGACCGCACTGATCTGAGACCTGCTGACAGCAGCTGTCAGGCCCTCTGGAGAGCAGCTAACATGAATAAATCTCAGAGAGCGACCTCGTTCCTGGCAGGTCATGAGGTGTGCTGTCACACCAGTCCTGTGATCGAGAGACAAAGCGCACCAGTGAGGAACAGGAAAACCTCACTTCCACCTGTTTCTTCAAACTTACGATTCGCACAGTCATGGGACCTGTGATCCTACCTCAGTCTGACATTTCACATCCATGTTTCTAGATTGCATTTGTCCTTACTCTGCTTCTGTCTAAAGCGTGCTGATAATTGCTTGTATAAGAACTGTTTTTGGAGTGTTCTGAACGAAATACATACTAACTTACTACATACAGAATATTGTATGATATACAATAATTATTTTTAGTTTTGAATGTTTATAGAGTGCAACTGTAAGGTACTACTAAGTGTAAAAATCCCGCCCATTTTCTCCATGGAAATGTATACTTAAAGGAGTAGTTCACTTTTGAAAAAACTTTGGCTGATAATTTAGTCACCCCCATGTCATCCAAGATGTCCATGTCTTTGTTTCTTCAGTCGAAAAGAAATTAAGGTTTTTGATGAAAACATTCCAGGATTTTCTCCATATAATGGACTTCAATGGGGTCCAAACGGTTCAAGGTCCAAATGAGAGTTTCAGTGCAGCTTCAAAGGGCTTTAAACGACACCAGGCGATGAATAAGGGTCTTATCTAGCGAAACGATTGGTCATTTCAAAAATAAATAAAAAAATTTAAGTTTTATAAGCATAAATGCTCGCCTTGCTCTGTTCTGTGATGAGCGTTTGTGATTCTCCTGTTCGAATCTTTTTTTTTTTGAGTCATTTCGTTTATTTTGTTCGTTGAATGAACCAAATGACTCGATGGTTTCGCTTGATAAGACCCTTATTCATCGTCTGGTGTCGTTTAAAGCCCTTTGAAGCTGCACTGAAACTCTCATTTGGACCTTGAACCGTTTGGACCCCATTGAAGTCCATTATATGGAGAAAATTCCTGGAATTTTTTAATCAAAAACCTTAATTTCTTTTCGACTGAAGAATGGGGGGTGAGTAAATTATAAACAAAAGTTTTTTTAAAAGTGAACTACTCCTTTAATCTCTCTCTCTCTCTAATATCTGCATTCGTCTGCTATCAATGTCTTAAGCCTCAGTTAAATTTATGTTTTGGAATTAGCAATTGTGGGATGAGACACGTAAGAAATTAGTCCCACACAAAAGAGTGTTTTAAGGACAAAAACCTGACACATGTCTTGAAAAACAGCTTCTGAACAATGTTTTGTGGTGTGGTAAAGTGGTATAAGTGGAATAATTTACTCGATTCAATTTTATTTACGGTTCGATAAATCATTAGAAAATAATGCACACCAGCTTTGCGTCGTGGCCACATTACCACTTCGGGTGTGAATTTTCTACTGCCTGTCATCAATTATTCCTTACTTATATTTTTAAATAATATTTAACAACCGAATTCCTCCGAAAAACCTCATTACCCATGATTCTGCACAGAAATTTCCACTAATCAGAGAATCAGGACAAACAAATCAGCTCACAGTGATCACCCACTCAAATATGCTGTTTCTATATACATGACCAACAACTTTAAATCAACATTTCTCTGATAATTATCGGTTTTAATGCAATTATGTACAGTAATTTGCGATGCTTCATGGGATTGTAGTTATTAAAGTAGTTGAGTACACAACTTCACGTCCAATTATTAAATGCATTTTCCTTCAAACGTTTGCAATGTTATGATCCTATCATGTTATGATAGGATTATTGGTTGTATGTTTTCCTTTCCTGCCCACAGATGAAATTTAGCTTGTAGCTAATTCTGGTATGGCTGCATGCCATACACTGTCCCTGTTAAATAAATATAATAAATAAATAAATTCACCTCATAGCTGGTTGATACACTAATAAAAGTACTATTTTTTTAGTTAAACTGTTTCTGACTACTAAGAAGCAAACCATAGTTCATGGCTATGACGTAACTAAAGCGTCATGGCTATTAATTGTTCCCAACTTCCTTTATTTCAAAACAGGAAAGGATCCTACGCTTGTCAGCTTCAAGCCATTTCTTGGGGTCTTTATGCTTTTAAGAATTACTACTCAGTCGTTCTCATGATTGTGCGTGATGCGCATGGTTTCAGTTCCCAAAGCTGGCACGCCAACAAGGTGACTTCCATCTCAGTCCAACACTTGTTCAGCATGGACTGATAAGAAACGTAATAGCTCTGCGATAAGCCATCGATTTGTTTTGCATACGAGGAAGAGAGCAGAACACAAAGAGCGAGAGAGATTGTACGCCGCTACGGTTTCTACACAGAACGTGTTGATACCGCGTTATAAAACAAGATGATACCGTGCATAAAAAAAGCTCTAGTGAGCACGCTGACCGCTGTTTGCTATGAGGTCAAGGGTTATATGATTCCTCTTAGTGTCCATGCTTTACAACTGGTGCTTTGCATGCTCTGTTTTTTCCTGTCCAGCTCTTTGATGTAGCGGGGTGGTTTGGTTGCTACCTCACCTCTGTGGAGAAGAGATATTAGCTCACACCGCTACTGTTTTTCCATCCCCTTCATCTTCTGTATGACATCCTGTACTCACTCAAGCTGCTCGCATGTGAAGAGGCCTACAGCTCGTTTAGGGTCCTTTAGTTATGGAAAATAACGTAACATTACACACAGGGGTCAGCAAGTATCTTTCCACTCGCATTTTTCGACCTTGCATTGTGCTAATTCTGAATGCTCTCAGATGCCGGTGTTCTGACAATTCATGCTACCCATCGAGATTTGCTACTTACCGGTTATGCGCACGTGCAGACTCAGATTTTTTTTTCTTTTTTTACAAAAGGTACATTTTCCTGTTATAATATAGGGCTGTCAAACGATTAATCGCGATTAATCGCATCCAAAATAAAAGTTTGTGTTTACATAATATTTGTGGGCGTAGTGTGTATGATTATTTTGTATATATAAATAGACACACATGCATGTATATATTTAAGAAAAATGTGTTCTTAATATATCAAATATTTATACATAATATTAATTATGTATAAATATATATAAAGTATATACTTTCAGATTTTTCTTAAATATATACATGCATGTGTGTCTATTTATATATACAAAATAATCATACACACTACGCCCACATATATTACGTAAACACAAACTTTTATTTTGAATGCGATTAATCGCGATTAATCGTTTGACAGCCCTATTATAATATATAATATCCCTTTAAAAAAATGCTTACTACCATATGAATATTTGTACGGTCAGTCAGCTGAAAAAGAATAACTGAAATTTTCAGTTACTATGAGGAAAGGTGTACTTTGACGAGTGAAAGATGAATATTTTATGATAATTTTTACTTTTCACACCGTTTTAAAAGTAAAAATAGTCGTCTACAGTATACAGTAGCTACTCATAACTTAGAATTGTATTATAATTGTATTTCATACGACTTTAATCAGCATTCTGTCATCAATTCGCGCTACGGTAGCATTTTTCGACAAGGAAGCAAAAATCGACTGAACACCGGCACGCCTACAGAGCATTCATGGACTGTCTGAAGCATTTTGCATACAATAATGATAAGAGCGTAAGATTGGCTAGTTTACACATGCTGAATTCGGAACCACATACCAGCATACTACTCTTACTATTTTTACCTGTCTCTAGGGAATAGTAGGAGTAGTATGCTAGACTGTGTCTTCAGGATTTACTAAACTTTGTATTAGTAGAAAACCTGTAGTATTTTCTAATTACCATGCTTTCCACACTCATATCCCCCTGAGACGAGAGATTTATGTATTTTTTGTCTGGAAAAAATCCTTTGATGACGCAAAAATCGTCATTTTGGGTCATCGGAGGATTTTTTGTCCAGAGGCTAAAGACTACAGTCAGTAGTAGGGTCTGTCCCGCATGTTCTCAACCTGATCTCACTCACAGAATGAACACATAGTGTCGGCCATCTTTTTAAGAAAAAAAGAGCTGAGTAGTAGGGGTTACCATCCTCTTTTTTTCCGGACATGTCCGGCCGTCGATGTCCGGGATTCAGCTTTTGCTTTCTGCGGTCGCCATTCATTGTTTACATGCACAGCTTTTGTTTCAATCTAACCGAATTCATTCTGATTGGTGAATCTGAATGTAGTGTTTACATGAACGCTAAACAAGTGATCGGTTTATGTGCGGTTTAACATTGCTAAGAATATTCCCACTCCTCCGTGAGAGATACGAGACTAGTCCGTCTCACAGGTGTCGCTCGACGGTAATCACGCGCCGTTCTCCCGCGGCCCTCACTCGTCCCGCTCGCCACAGTAAACATGATGAATGGGCGATCTCGAAACATATTTATAGGGCAGACTCATCATGAAACTCACTAGTAGGGATGTCAATCTTCCTCTATAATACTATTCGAATTCCATTCCTTATTTTATGCAATATTCGAATAAAATTTGAATATTAAATGCTCAAATTTATCCTATTATTAATATTTACGACATTACACATTCTTATGGATGGCCAATGCCACTATAGCCTGTGGTTGTTGTTACACGTTCTGTCCATTGGTTGCAATCTGAAACATCACCGATAGAGGCCGCTAAAAAATACATATGGCACCTTTAACACAATGACAAACAAGAAATCTGCAAATATTGTAATGCATTTTAACCCTAAATTAAAACTAAAACCCAATTAAAACTAAATTGTTTTAATTATTTACTGTATTTTATTTTTATGATTTTTCTTTTATTCTAAACTGTTTTAATTATTCTGATTTCTTTTGAATATTTTAAATTTCTTCCATGTAAAGCACTTTGAATTGCCACTGTGTATGAAATGTGCTATATAAATAAACTTGCCTTGCCTTGCCTAAAACCATATTCTGGATAAATGTGGGCAAAATAGTTTCGATTTATTTTTTATTTACTAAAAAATACTTCCCTTGATCTGAGCGGTACAAGACTTGGCTACTTTTCCAAAGTTTGTCTCCTGAACACACAATTTTTTTTGACTCAATTCTACAATGTTAAGTGGGTGAAAAAAAAACTCATTAATTTTGTATTTGGGTCAAAAATGGGCACCTATAGAAATGAATGGGAAAAACTGTAATTTAGAGCACTCTAAAATAAGACACCAGGTGACGGCAAAATCACTTCATCTTAAGGTTTTCGCTCTAAGAACTTATTGCAATATTTTAATGTAGTTAAAAAAATAGAAAAAAAAACAAAATAAGCATAATTTACATAGAAAATATGGTACTTTTTGAAGTAAATAAATTCAAAAATACCCCCAAAATAAAAAAAAAACACCATAAATGGATAGACAAAACTTTATCGAAGACAGTGATATAACATTTATAATAAATAAAAATTAGCATCACGCCTGAGCCCTCTGTGCCCACATTTGTCCACAATTACAGGATTAAGGGCTATAAAGTAAATACGGTTTGAGGGTTAACTTACACTTATTTATAAACATGCATTATGAATACTTTTATAATGCATTATACAGAAGAGCTTCAAGTAAAGAGTTACCCAATCATGCATCGCTTATATGCAGATTCAACATGTAATGTTAAGTTACGCTATGTCTTTACGTATTTTCCTGTTTCTCTTCTAGTTCTGCCTTCTTCACGGCACTAGTCTGGTGTACCAGGAGAGAGCGTGGTATCTTGAGCACAACTACCTGACCGCAGGCACCAGCCGACAGATCCGCAGCCAGGTACTAACACATTTACTCACATCAGGAGCGTATCAGCATGCACTTTTCAGTCTTCAGTGTCACATGCTACTCCAGACATCATTCTAATATGCTGATTTGCTGCTCAAGAAACATTTGTGTTGAAAACCGCCCATCAGGAGAGTCTCAGCACGCTGTCAATCAGACTTTAGGCGGTTCAAGAGGCGCAAAGCCTTTCTGAGGCTGTTTGGGATTAGATCTCCTCATTAAACCTGTGCTCATCAGCCAGTGTTTACGGAGAAAGGCAGAATGTGAACATTAGCAAAGGGGGTATTGATCAAACACACACACATAGTGTCCAGTTGTTCACAATTAGCTGTGATTAAACACCCAGGCGCCCTCATCGGGATTGTCCCCGAGAGGTTTGACACCGGTCTGTCAGTATGCGGTCAGCAGGTGCTTTACTGCATGTTTACAAACCCAACACAGCCGCTCTCTCTGCGCAAACAACCCCCTCTGTTCTCCCAGAGCGCCACACGTGACTGAAGGCATGTGCTTACGCTTCCTTTCAGCGTGCTCATATCAACTATTGTTACATGTTTTCAATGGCTTATTGAAGATCATTTATCATGTGACAGGCTGCATAACGTGACGAAAATAACCCGATTGCTTGTTTATAATTAGCTGCTGTTTGCTGGTTTTCTTAAGGACGAATGAACTGGTCCTCCTAGACGGCATTGAGATTAAATGGAGAGCCAATTTAGACGTTGCATAGGTCTTTTTTTTTTACATCTCCCGTTGTGCTCAAAAAATATGGTTTCATTAGGGTTTCAATAGTTAACTACATCGCACTGTAAAAAAAAATATTTTCAAGATTTATCACAAAAATTTTTTCTTTTGTCAAATCAACTTAATTTATTTAGTTCAGATAACTTATTATTTTGAGTTTCTGATGATTAAATCAATCTCCTTCATTGTATTAAGTCATTTTTTCCATTTCAATCAACTTAAGTTAATTTTTTAAGTTAAACCAACATTTTTTTGCAGTCACTAACAATGAGCAATACTTAAACAGCATTTAGTAATCTTAGTTAATGTTAGTTTCTACATTTACATTTTTAAAATCAAATGTTGGGTCAATCAACAACTGACACATATCAATATCAAATCATAGTATTTGTATAAACTAACATTAAAAGAGGTTATACAGTAAAAATGTACAGTATATTTTAAGCTGTAAAAATATATCGCACGTAGAGTAGTTCTTGTTTACTGATGCATTAACTAATGTTCACAAATGAGACCTTGGTGTAAAGTGTTACTAAAAGTTTCAATATGCCAAATAACCCGATTGCTTGTTTATAATTAGCTGCTGTTTGCTGGTTTTCTTAAGGACGAATGAACTGGTCCTCCTAGACGGCATTGAGATTAAATGGAGAGCCAATTTAGACGTTGCATAGGTCTTTTTTTACACCTCCCGTTGTGCTCAAAAAATATGGTAACCCTTTTCAATAGGGTTTCAATAGTTAACTACATTGAACTATAAAAAAATATTTTCAAGATTTGTTATCACAAATTGTTTTCTTTTGTCAAATCAACTTAATTTATTTAGTTCAGATAACTTATTATTTTGAGTTTCTGATGATTAAATCAATCTCCTTCATTGTATTAACTCACTTTTTCCAGTTCAATCAACTTAAGTTAATTTTTTAAGTTAAACCAACAATATTTTTACAGTTACTAACAATGAACAATACTTCTACAGCATTTAGTAATCTTATTTAATGTTAGTTTCTACATTTACATTTTTAAAATCAAATGATATGTCAATGAACACTTGTATAAGCTAATATTAACCGAGGTTATACAGTAAAAATGTACAGTATATTTTAAGCTGTAAAAATATATCGCACGTACAGTTCTTGTTTACTGATGCATTAACTAATGTTCACAAATGAGACCTTGGCGTAAAGTGTTACTAAAAGTTTCAATATGCCAAATAAACCGCTATCATAGCTTTAACCTCTGGCTTATTTGTGTCTATTATTTTAGACTCGTAATTGAGAACTGAGTTATGTCTTCATTAACATATTCCTTTGTGACTTTCATGTTTATGTTGGGTGTCACTAGATTTGTATTGCTTTTAGTTTTAGTTTTGAGTTGCTGAAGAAAGGATCTATCCTCAGACGAGATGAAAACATGTTTTGGACAGATATGATTGAGCATCTTTGCCTATCGTTTCTTTTTCCATGCTGTGGAATAAGCCATGCAAATAACGCCATGCAGGCTCAGCGAGCTTTGATTGACATTACGTTTTGTTATTGATCTGAGAGTCAATGGCTGCTGAAGTTAAACCAGAACATCTCTGAGTGGGAGATACAGTACTGAGTGTCAAATCCCTTTCGTTGCGTTTTCAATATGCTGTGGGTTTGTTTCGACGCAGTTCATTTCAATACACTTGAAGAATATGTTGTTTCAAGGGGATTTCCTTGTTCATTACATTATCCTTCTATAAAAGAAAGTAGCATACATGAGGTTGTACTTGAATGATAAAAAGATAATTTATCTTTAGTTTAACTGAAATAAATAGTTTATTCAGTTGATTGCTGCTGTCATATGACGTCATAATATGCAAATTAGATGGGAAAATGTAAACTTTGGGTCTTCCTGAATATTTCTCTAATTTGCAGAAAGTATCTATCTTTTTTCACATTTAAGATATAGCCTTTTGAAATTAAGATGTCAAAATCGAAAGTTTTAGGAAAAAACTCTGGCGCCTAAAGGGTTAATTTACTTGAAATTATTAGTTTAATCATTATACACTACAATTAGATTTAAAAAAACAGAAAGAAAACTTTAAGTTTTTTCCTCATGAAATGTGGGTCACACTTTAGATTAGAGTCCAATTCTCACTATTTATTAACTATTAGAACAGAAGAATAGTGAAATCTCAGAGTCAAAATAAGATACATCAATGTTTTACCTGATGAGAAGTTTATTCTATGCATTATCTTTTTACTAATTTAATTCATTTTACTCTAATTCATTTTATAACTGTTTCATTTATCTCCTTTAATTCCTTTTATACCTAAAGCTTTTGAATAACTTTGAATTTTCTTTGCTTTTATATTGTGATTATTTCCTCTCTATGTAAAGCACTTTGAATTGCCATAGTGTATGAAATGTGCTATAAATAAACTTGTCTTGGCCCGATATTAATTTGCCTCAATAAACTCCTAATTACTGTAAATTACTGTTAGTAAAGTAGTTGTTAAGTTTAGGTATTGAGTCAGTTCAAGAGATGTAGTATACTGTATGGTCATGCATAATAAAGCATTAATATGTGGTTTATAAGTACTAATAAATAGGGGTGTAACAATATATTGTGCCACAATATATCACAATACAAAAATGCAACAATACTTATCTTGGATAGTTCCCCCAAAATAAAAATTGCTGTGTGAGAACATTTTTTTTTTATTTTTTCAGAGTTTTAGTGTCAGTACTACATTAAACTACTGTATAATGTTGATTATAATGTATAATAATGCAATGGGGGAATATTTGTGGGTCCTGATAATGCCAAATGTCTTATTTTACCAGTAAAAAGTGGCCAACATTATTTTAAAATAAATCTAGTCAGTGACAGAGCACAAGCATATTCTTCTAAAATAATTCTGTATTTTCATCTTCGGAATTATGAATATTGTTATTCTTTACAAGCACAGAGTCCAAGCCTATTCATTTAAACCCACAATGTAATATTAAAGTTAGCATTTTAATCAACAGTACATTTTTTGTTAACCTTTTATCATATGTCTTGGAGAATCACAATAATATCGTATCGAGAGTTCATGTATCGAATCCTGAGGGCATCGTTACACCTCCACTAATACACAGCCAATATCCTAGTAATATCATGCCAATAAGCAACTAGTTAATAGTGAGAATTGGACCCTAAACTAGTGCTACTGAAATTTGTCTTCATTTCATAAAAGCGAGTGCATGAAAGACTGTCGACATGTATCTGTCACGATATTCAGAGAAAATATTGCTTTTTGCAGACATGAAGTCCTACACTCTAAAAAAAGCTGGGTTGTTTTAACCCAATTTTGGGTCAAATATGGACAAACCCGAAATGTTGGGTTAAAAATGTAATGCAAAAATTTAACCCAATGGCTGGGTTAGTCCATATTTGACCCAAAGTTGGGTTAAAACAACCCAGCTTTTTTTTAGAGTGTAGTCAATTGCTTTATAATCAAAGTTGTATCTTTTTTTTCCAATTTACAGTCTATCTCTGTGAGAGCTGATGATCTGAGGTGTGATACATGTCCAGAAAATGGTTCTGAAGTGTAATACTCAGGTTCAGGTCACTAACCTACGAATGAGCAGCAGTGATAGTGCTTGACTTGACACTAATTAGTGAGCGAGTGTGTGTGGTAGTGAGTGAGTCAGAAGAAATGTCCGTGAGCATGTTTGTTGAGTAAGTCTGTGCGTGTGAGGTCTGAGTGTGTGTGAGGACAGCATCAGTGCATGAGATCCTCACATGTACGTGTGATTTCTCAGTGTGTGGCTCCAGCTCTTTAGAATGACTCCTATTGTACACACTCTCCTATCATTACACGGGTCAACATTAGAGCCAGACTTGCATGCTTCACTGAACACAGACAAACACACACACACTCATTCACCCCAACACAGAGGGTTAGTGTTGAAGGTTGTGTTTTAATTTTAATTGTGAGCTTTATGTAATGCGTTATGAGTGATGAATAACTGTTTGGAGGGGATTTTTGTGGATATGCAAAAAGTAGGTGAAGACCATATTAATCGGTTAGTACGTGTCATTGCTTAGAAGATGCTCTTTCATAAAGCTATTATGCTTTATTAAAGGATTAGTTCACTTTAAATAAAACTTTTGCTGATAATTTACTCACCCCCATGTCATCCAAGATGTCCATGTCGTTATTTCTTCAGTCGAAAAGAAATTAAGGTTTTTGATGAAAACATTCCAGGATTTTTCTCCATATAATGGACGTCAATGGGGTCCAAACGGTTCAAGGTCTAAATGAGAGTTTCAGTGCAGCTTCAAAGGGCTTTAAACGATTCCAGACGATGAATAAGGGTCTTATCTAGCGAAACGATCGCTCATTTAAAAAAAATAAGTAAAAAAGTTTAAGTTTTATAAGCTCGTTGGAGATCAGGAAAAGGTTTAATCAGGTTTTACGCTCATAAAAACATTTGTTGGTGTCTTTTACGCTTCATATGTGTGTCGAACTATATATTTGCCAAGGTGACTTGAGTTTAGAGATTTGAATGACCTCATATTTTTTTTTTTCTCCTGAGATGATGGAATAATATGTTTTACACTATATTTTAAAGGTTTAGGCCTGGGGTCAGTAAGATGTTTTTTTTAAATAGAGAAATTAATCATTATAGTCTGCAAGGAAGCATTAAATTGGTCATAAAGACATTTAAAATGTTTCAAAAGATTTGTCAAATAAATGCTGTTCTTTGTTGAACTTTTCCTGAAAAAAAATGTTTCCCACAAAAATATGAACTTTTTTCAACTCATAATAATCAGAAATGTTTCTTGAGCATCATATTAGAGTGATTTCTGAAGGATCATGTGACACTGAAGACTGGAGTAATGATGCTGGAAATTCAGCTTTGATCACAGGAATAAATCACATAAAATATTAAATAAATTACATTACATTACTTAATTACTTACATTAATAAATTACAGTAAAATATATTACAAAAGAAAAGTTAATATGGTGACATTGGTGAACCTAAGAGATCCCTTATAAAAGCATTTAGAAACCTCACTGACCCCAAATGTTTGAACGGTAATGTATCTCACTACAAAAATCCAGTTTATTTAGGTTTCTAAAGTATAAAGTTCGTTAATTAAAGATGTCCTACTGTAAAAAAAAAAAGTATAAATATATTGTTATATCCTACTGTGCTGAGAAGCCAACTTCTCTTCATTTTACAAAGTTTATGAATAACCAATTCATTTAGTCCTCTCTACACTGGAAGAATACCCTTTAAAGGGATAGTTCACTTTGAAATTAATTTTTGGTATGTTTTAGCTTACCTCAAGGGCATCCAAGATGTAGGTGTCTTTGTTTCCGCAGTAGTTTCAATCTTGATATGTTTAGGTCAAACTGTTCTTGTCTGTCAGTCATATAATGGAGGTCTATGGTCACCACCTAAAAGAGCGTGCACAGAGAAGTCCAAATTAAACATGATTTAATGACTCGTAAATGTAAGTACACATTGATGGCCTAAGACACGGAATGAGCAGTTTGTGTGAGAAAACGAACAGTATTTATATCGTTTATCTGAGGGCTTGCGCAGAACGAAGCATCAGCGCCCTCAGATTACTTGGACATCAATCGTTCATCAAAATGAACGATTCTTTTTTCGAGTGACTCGAAAAAAGATTCGTTCATTTTGATGAACGAGTTTGAACAGGAGACTCATGAACGCGCATCACAGAACAGAGCAAGGCGAGCATTTGTGCTTATAAAACTTAAACTTTTTTGTTTATTTTTGAAATGAGCGTTCGTTTCGCTTGATAAGACCCTTATTCATCGTCTGATGTCGTTTAAAGCCCTTTGAAGCTGCACTGAAACTCTCATTTGGACCTTAAACTGTTTGGTTCCCATTGAAGTCCATTATATGGAGAAAATCCGGGAATGTTTTCATCAAAAACCTTAATTTCTTTTCGACTGAAGAAAGAAAGACATGGACATCTTGGATGACATGGGGGTGAGTAAATTATCAGCAAAAGTTTTTTAAAAGTGAACTACTCCTTTAAATGGAATTACTCAAGTGATCTTACTATAGTATTAATACATATTACTGAGTATGTTGTGAGTAATGTAAACTAGAACTTTACTTGATATTTATCACTTAATTTACTTGGAAAGAGTTTGCTTTCTTTACTTTTAACTGATTATTAACTTTAACTTAACAGTTTTCGCTTTAAGTCAAAAATAAGGCAATCGATTTCCAAACTTTTTTTTTTTTAAGTAAACTGAACTTGTTCAAATTTACAGTGCACAGTGGATCTCTTCATGCCAACTCTCTCTCCGTTTACACACTTTCCTTATCTTTCCGTTAAAACCTCTACATAGAGATACTTTCCTTTCATCTGAGCTGGAAAGAGAGACAGAAAGAGAACGAGAGAGGTCAGACATGTTTCATACTCCTCATTGGACAGACGGCTATTGAGCAAGACGTGTCCAAACATATTTCAACCGTTAATGTGGCACAGATAAGCGAGTGTTTCTCAAACAGAACAATGAGGGGGTTTCATAGTACAGGGTTATAAAAGTCAGAATCCACAAGCAGAGCTTTGACAGGCTGTGATCATTGGGCTTTCATCTGAGCTCTGGAGCACTTGAGCCGGAGCCAAAGTGTCAGGACGATAAATTAACTCTTTGTCAGGCGATGTGGGAGAAAACAGCAGGTTCTGTGACTCACGCTGGATGTCTGCGCAGTGCAACACCTCATCAAGGACACAGTGATAGCAATTAAAGCCTTCTCGTACTCCGAATAGTGTGATTGAGACAATTTTCTTCTCATTTATTTCTATTATAGATACACTCTAAAAAATGCTGAGTTGTTTTAACCCAATTTTGGGTCAAATATGGACTAACTCAAACATTGGGTTAAAAATGTAATGTAAAAATGTAACCCAATGGCTGGGTTAGTCCATATTTGACCCAAAATTGGGTTAATGAATATAACATACACTCTAAACAATGCTGGGTTGTTTGAACCTAAATTTGGGTAAAATATGGACAAACCCAAATATTAGGTTAAAAATTTAATTTAATTTCAAATTTTAACCCAACTTCAAATTTCACTTTCAACAGTAATTTTTTAATTGCATTTTTAACCCAACATTTGGGTCCATATTTGCTTCAAATTTGGGTTGAAACAACCCAGCATTTTTGTGTGCATTACATTTTTTGTTTACTGTTTATCGCATATGTTTATTTATCTTTAAGGGAAGTTTTTTAAGGGAAGTTTTTTCTGTATTTAGCACGCTATTTAAAACTTGCCGCAAGGATCATGTGACACTGAAGACTGGAGTAATGATGCTGAAAATACAGCTTTGATCACGGGAATAAATTATATTATAAATTATATTCGCATGGAAAACAGTTCATTTGAAGTGTAATAATATTTCACAATTTTACTGTATTTTTGATCAAATAAATTCAGCCTTGTTGAGCATAAAAAACTTCTTTCAAAACATTTACCAATCCCAAACTTTTAATCGGTAGTGCAATTCTTTTGAAAACCACTAGCACACCTCTCCTCAATATACAGCATGATATGAAGAATTATTCCATAGAACATTCTAAAAAATGCTGGGTTGTTTTAACCCAATTTTGGGTCAAATATGGACAAACCCGAAAAGTTGGGTTAAAAAGTAATGTAAAAATTTAACCCAACGGCTGAGTTAGTCCATACTTGACCCAAAGTTGGGTTAAAACAACCCAGCATTTTTTAGAGTGTATAAGTCTATATGGGACCGCACAAAACTAAGGCTCAATATTACAGTAAATACAGCAATACGTGGGTTTTGTACAGTCAGTATGTCATCTGATCCAGCATGCAGTGGTTTTGCAGTTTCATCACATTGGGGTGACATCTCTTGACCCTGACATGACAGTCTGAATGTGTTCTGCTCACACATGAATGACTTTACACCACACACAAAGCGCATCTGATGTAGCTGTGCATAAATGGAAGTTAAAAAAAAGTGTTTTATTAATATCCACCAGAGGGCGCTGGAATGTTCCGTGATAAGTTGCAGTGTCAAGACAATGTTCTGCAGGTACCTTCTGTACACTCTAACTGTCACTGGGGCTGTACCTTTTCAAAAGGTAAACTTTTTCTACTTTAGGTGCTAATATGTACATTTTAGGTGCTAATGTGAACATTGTAGGTGCTATTATGTACATTTTAGGTGCTAATATGAACATTTTAGGTGCTAATATGAACATTTTAGGTGCTAATGTGAACATCGTATGTGCTATTATGTACATTTAAGTGCTAATATGAATATGTTAGGTGCTAATATGTACATTTTAGGTGCTATTATTTACATTTTAGGTGCTAATGTGAACATTGTAGGTGCTATTATGTACATTTTAGGTGCTAATATGAACATTTTAGGTGCTAATGTGAACATTGTAGGTGCTATTATGTACATTTTAGGTGCTAATATGAACATTTTAGGTGCTAATGTGAACATCGTATGTGCTATTATGTACATTTAAGTGCTAATATGAATATGTTAGGTGCTAATATGTACATTTTAGGTGCTATTATTTACATTTTAGGTGCTAAAATGTACCATTAAGGTACCAATATGTACCCTTTAGGTACAAAAGTGTACCTTTTGAAAAGGTACAGCCCCAGTGACAGCTTTTGGACCTTTTTTTCTGAGAGTGTACTGTCTCTATGTGTTTACACTAGTGTCATTAGCTGTGTTTCCTATTGATCATACTTCTTCAAATCCCCAACCCAAAGTATTTTTGCAACATGTCACTCACCGATTGTGTGACGGATATGAATGAAAAATTGTGCAATTTATTTGTGAATTATTGGGAAAGCACCAATGGCATTGGTCAGAGCACATATTTGTCTAATGCTATTGTTGTGTAATGGCTGCATTAACCCTCATGTGATTGTGGTCTGCTTGTTTTGAAGCTTCTGGAGCTGTGCAGATCAGTGAAGGACGATGCGCTGAAGGTGGTCGACGACTTCAACATACCGCCCTGCTGCATCCAGGCTCCTATCGCAGGGGTCCCGAACCCCAGGGCCGAATGGGCCTTCTACTCGCAGCCACAGTGTCTGTCTAAGCTCTGAGCACGTGACTTTATGAGGATATGGAAGATGACTGAGTGATTTCAGATTGGTTTGGAACAGTTTTGCATGTTTGGGTGAGAGAGGAAACGACTAATTGGAGTTGCACAGGAAGTTTAGTGATTAAGCATCATGTTTTCGCCAAAAAAGAATAACTTTCTTCTCAACGACACTACTTTTTCTCGTCCTTTTAATAATGTGTGCATATGGAAAAGGGAATTAGTTATACGAGTTGTCTTTATAGCTTCAGTGATTTCAGCCTAATCGATTTCAAATAGGAAGTAGGGATGAACACCAGCCAAGCCTGAGTCAAAACGATCCAAATGCCCAACATCTTGCACTTTTAAAGGAGCTCCGATAGCCTTGATCTGAGCTCTAACAGCATAATAAACTATGTTGGTTTAGTTTTACAGGTGAGCCGTGCCAAGAGGCAGTTTACACACTTTCTTATGAAGAGCCTGAATGTAATTAGTCATCACATAGCACAGTTATTGAATATTGTACATTTTATATTATTGAGTAGCAGTATACCACACTACAATGTTGTACACATTAAAAGTTTGTTTAATTATAAAGACAATGATATATTACTGCTGCTATGTTTTTAATGCCACAATTTTACCTTTATTGACCATTTTAGTCATTAAAAGGTTCTAGTTTAGGTATAAGCTGCTCAGTTATAGGGTATTTATGGATGTCCATTTCATGCTACAGTTGTACAAGTCTGTTAATGCACAAAAACATCCTTAAAGATTCCTTAATGTTTCGCAAATAAAGTGTTGCATTCCCTGATTTGTCCAGGTTTTCGGTGACAATGTCGATGTAATCCGATGGAACATGTGGTATTTTCCTATTTGTTCTATGTAAATGGTGCATGTTGTAATATTGTCACAAACAGTGAACCGTTATTTAATTAATAACAGAATTAAATGCATAGCAATTTAGCTTGTATTCCATGCAACATTACAATGTTTTTATGCAATTTAGCATTGTGACTTCTGACGCTTGTGATCAAACATTATTCAGCCAGACTGTAGTCTACATGAAATACACCACAGAGGAGTCTAGCCCATGCAAAAGAAGAACTAGTGCTTTTGCATGACACTTGTGATCAAAGTTATTCAATCAGATTGAACTTGAAATATACCACAGGGGAGACTATAGCCCATGCAAAAGAAGAACTATGGTGCTTTTGTTCTAGTTTAATCTAAAGTGTTTGTGTACATTTGGAGCTTGATGGTGTGGATTGTGAAGAAGATGTGGGCTTGACCATCACAAGCCCATCCCCCAGTGGGCGTGGCTTATCGCCGCTTCAAGCCTACTGTGTGTTCGCTTCAGTAAGTAGAGTTCAGAACAACTTGCACCGCGCAGCAGACGCACGAGACTGAGCCTTGGCGAGGAAGTGCACTTAAAACCGACCGAGACAAAAGACACACTCCAAAACAATCCTGTGGACATTTCACAAACAGGATCTTATATGACAACTGCTCCAAAGGAAGCAAAATCATCGAGAGTTTTTGAGGCATCGATTGTCTGAGATTGGATTTGTACTTCTTTTTTTTTTCTTTAATAACTTTTTTTTTTAAATCTCTGGATATTTGTAAATTGACCATTCGTTTTGTTGTCGTCTTCGTTAACACAATGCGCTAACGCGTTTATGCCTACGCGGATATGTCGGACACGTCCAGGTGAGTTCATACTGGGGTATCGTTCTGAAAGCCGGCTTTACGGCAAATTTATTGCGTTTTTTCTGCATAATTCAACAGTAAGATCGTCTTTCAAAAGGACGCTTTGGCAACGCGTCTGAACATTTGATCGCCGTGATTTCAAATGGGTGAAATTGGGGTATTGCTTTGTTTATTTATCAACTTCGCATTGCTTGTTTATTTATCAACTTCGCATTGCTTTATTATCCGCGATGAAGTTTTATTATGGCGACCAGGCGAAGCATAACGCACAATACGTAAATAAAGTTGCGCGCGGCGGCAAACACAAAAAAAACGAAACTTCGGATGCGCGCTGTCTGGTCGCTAGTGTGTCCAGCTAAACAATGTCGCAAAGACAACAGAAGTTGAGATGTAGTAGCCTATACGAGTCCACTCCCCTCAGTGGCCATTCCGTGTTGACATTTAACCAGACTGAATAATTCAACTGTGTTTTGCAATGGATAACGATAGGCACCTGTTTGCTTTGTTTTCTTTGCCGTTATCCACTCAAAATAAACGCGTAAATACGATAAAAACCCGCGGTTGGAGTTAAAGCTCTAGACCTACTAAAGCAAAAAGCTATGTTTTACTTTCGAACTAAGACTCGAAATGGTCCTGGCAGGAAAATATGGTAATTTGGAATGTGCTGTGCGATGCGTGTTTTTATTTACGATCGTGTTTCTTTTACGATCGTCTCAGCGGTCTGTTTAGATTTGATACTCGCCAAAGTTTGCGCTATTGTCTGCTTGCCTGAACACTTGGAGGCGTCGACGCGCTCCTATTAATAGGAAACTTTTGTTTTGGTGCGCACGATATTGTCTTCCCGCTGCTCTATTTCGGTGAAAATAAATCGCGAAAAAACTCCACGCTCGGTCGTAGCCATTAATACTGAACATTACAGATCGCTGACAAGTGAAACTAAATAAAGAATAAAGGCATCGCAATCTAGTTGCGTCAAACTCCCTCGTACAGTACAGCATTCATTTACTGTCAGTAAAATGCTGACTTTGCAGTTCGCTGACAAATGACACCAAAGCAATCAATAAAAACCGAAGATAAAAATCGCAATGTAGACGCGCGCGTGTGTAGAAGTCGCGCGTCTATGAGCCGACAGCAAAGTTATCGGTATAAAGTAGGCTAGTGACTGACAATTTGACAACAAATATAGCTGTAAGTGACACAACAACAGCATGACATGGACTTTGTTCGATTTTGAATTATATTTGTTTTGTATTTTTATACATCTGTCGCTGTTTTGTCGTTCTTGCTGCTTCGATGTTTGTCCAAGCCGGCGTGACAGACAATGTTTACTTGCTTTACAGAGAGAACTCTACAGGGATGTGTTTTCATTTTAAAACGCCAGACATAATAAACCTCTCTAGACTAGTTGGAAACAAAGAAAGATGAATGCGTGTACATTCCGCTACAGCGCGAGCTCGAAGTACAACTCGGATTCACACGATCGCTTCGCACGTTATAAAGTTTTATCCCAAACATGTAGACTGTTTTGCTGTAAGGAAGAAATAGGAAGTTGAAGTGGAGCTCGTTTGTGACGCACTTCACCGGGTTACTTGCAACTTACTAGAGTTCGCTGAAAGCTACGTTTCCAAACGCACGTTAATCCCCACGAAATAGACGTGAAATTCAAAGCCCCTTGACAACAACCCACACAATTCCTCTTCGAAACGCTTGTAAAAGACAGTAACGAGTGTTTTGTTTGTTCTGCAGAGAGCAAACGCTGCCCAATGACCCGGCCTCGCGGGGAATCGGAGAGAGCACCGCTGGCGGCGAGCACTTTGACTTCCCTCAGCCGAGCGATGGGGACCCGTTAAGGGGAGGGATTTCCATGTCGAATAGTCACCAATCGAGGTCACAGATGTACAGAACCTTCTCCAGGTCCTCTAGTGGCTATTTTTCCGTCGACAGCGATTCTGTGCCAGGTTCTCCTCTAATGCCTAATATTACCGAAGCGCAAGATGACCAAAATGATGGTAAGAGCCCCCTGGCGAAAAAAGGGCACAGTTTTGTGGCGTGTAAACTCAACACTTGACGCCTGACGCGACGGATAGCGAGGCATAACGGTTTTCTTTCAGTGGATTAGTCCGTTAAGAATTTGATTATTGCAAATCTAAATCGCCTATCAAAGCCGACGAGTGCAGGTTTCCCGCCCTGAACATTCTACACGCGCGTTCTAACTAGGCTATTTATGATTATTGATCATTTTATGCAGCTTCAAGTAAAAAAAGCACATTATTATCTAGCTATTTTTATTATTATCTATTATCATTTTAACTTTATTCCCTTGGACAAGGGACAGTTTGGTTTTGACCTGGCCATTGGGGTCCTTGGACGGGTACATAAAACAGATTTTCTTTAAAAAAAATATTAGTTCAAATGTCCATGGGTCTGTAAAGGTTAAACGGTTAGTTCACCTAAAAAGAAAATTTACTCACCCTTATTTTGTTCCAAACCTGTAACTAAAAAGTAGATATTTCGAAGAATGTTGGTAACCAGACAGTTGATGGTAGCCATTGACTTCCATAGTAGGAAAAAAAATACTATGGAAGTCAATGGCTACCGTCAACTGTTTGATTACTAACATTCTTTAAAATATCTTCTTTTGTGTCCAGCAGAAGAAAGAAATTCATAAAGGTTTGGAACAACATAAGGGTGAGTACATGATGACATTTTTTATTTTTTGAGTGAACTATCCATGAAAAACCCTCACAATAAACAGTGAAAGATAGTACAAGTAAAGGTGCATACAAATATTTATATTGTCACAACTCACTGGTTATGAATGTAATCCATTTAAGTGCTTTGGATGTTTAACTTGGCCCTCAGTTTTCTACATTAGCACAGTGATAAGCATGGTGTTTTGTTGCTTGGCAGTGCACTTGTCTTGAGAACTTCTTCCAGAAAGCATGTTCTTCTCATTTTGAAGCAGGACATATCTGCCTACAGCCAAGTCTGCTCATTTATCTTTGTGACAGCTTCTCTAAAAGGAATAATCTGAATTTCCTTTCTGTTAAGATCAAAATCTTTTATGCATTAGAAGGGTGTGTTAGTGCTCGTGGATTCTGAAGTCTTTGCACTTCTTTTAATGTTCTCAACCATTCACGATTAGGAAATCAGCAAGAATTGCACAAATACTGTAGATATACTGTTCCGCTCGATGCTAATGCCTTCAAACGGTTCATGAAAAATGTCTTCCAGCTCATTTGAGTTTAATATGAAACCAAATATTTGCTGTAGGGTTCAAATCTGGACTGACTGGGCCTGATGGACTTGCTTTAAATTACTTTCCACAGTGAATCTAAAAGCCTCTTTGCTTCACTGTGGTAGAGATGCATTTATTATTATATTTCTCAGTAGATTTTCAAAAACACCGCTGTGGAGAATCACCATGCAACTCATCATTCAGTGTGATTCATCACACAACTATTCATATTCTGCCAAAAACTTCAATCTGGCTTTTTAACGTTTTTTCTGAGACCAGCAATGGCTTTTTAAGCTTCAATTCTGCTAATTTCCTGACCAATAATTTGTAGTTAAGACCATTAAAATCTTAGCGTTTAGCCATTTTGTGTGT